>VZTQ01000176.1:0-30713 GCA_013400755.1 Pelecanoides urinatrix | reverse complement strand
GGGTTAAACCATGACACCTACTCCTAAACGGGTTGAAGTCCCTGCACGAACTTATGAGAACTCCTAGAAAAGTAATTGGAGTATCACCGGAGTCTCCTCACTGACTCAAAACTCTGGGACTTGGATCACCTTTGAAGTAAGACTCTGTCTGTTATTTTATTGGGCCCCCTTCTGGGCCCCTTTCTGGAGTTAGTTCAGTTTGTCCTCCCTTCTAGGATGGTTTCGCCCCTTTCTTAGATCAGTTTGATGCACTCAGTAGTGGTAATATTATGAACATACATATATATATACACATATACATAAACAATCATAAGTGTATCTGCTGTTATATTATTGGTAAGTTTACCTGTGATATATTTGTAGTAACCTGTAATATTATATATATATTTGTTGCTGCTATTATTGATTGTTGCTATTAGTGATTGTTTCTATACTATCAATTGCTGATATTAATTTGTAATAGCTTTATATCTATGTATTTATTTTATTAATCATAGGTATACTTGATGGTGTATTATGGAATCCTACAAATCAACCGTTGCAATCTCTATACACGCATAGGCTGGGTAACCCTATAGGTCATGGCAGACCTCTGGACTTCTCTAGTCCAACCTCCTGCTTAGAGGAGGTCCAATTTGAGTTAAGTTGCTCAGAGCATTTCCAGTAGAGTTTTGGATAACTCCAAGGATGGATATCACATCACCCCTCGGGGACCCTGTTACTATGTTTAACCACCCTCATGATGAAAAATTTGTTTCCTTAACTCAAGTAGAAATTTTGCATATTCCAACCTGTGTCCATTGTCTCTCATTGTTCCCTTGTGTGCCTGCAAGAAGACCAGGGATCTGCCTTCTCCATGCTCTTCTATTAGTTGTAGATACAAAGAAGATCTCCCTGATCCTTTTCCTCTTTTAACCCTGAACAAAACATCTTTCTCATTCTTCCCTTGTACATCTTGTGCACCAGCTCCCTAACCATCTTGGTGGCCCTCCACTGGACTCACTCAAGTGTGCAAGTATCTTCCTTGTTCTGGAGAGCAGAAAAATGGACACCACACTCTAGATGGGATCTCACAAGTGCTGAATGAAGGGGAAGAATCCCTTCACAAATGAGTGATTGAGATCGCTTAAAGAATCACCGTCAAAGGCATTAGCAAAAGTGGTTTTAATGTGATGTTGTAAAAGTGTGAACTTAACAAAGTAAGTTCGATGGCAAGGTTCATTTTTATAATTTTCATAATTACTGCATGGAAGAAACATACAAAGGAAAATTAAGTTACACTCAAGTTGGAACGATTCACAGAGAGACCGGGGATGCAAAAGAATAAGGAGGACCCTCCCGTTTTCAGAGTGGACCCCCTTGCTTTCTAAACTCCTGACGGAGCTTAGGTGCAGAAAAGTCCAATCTTACTCTCTGGACAACGGTTTATGTCTAAGAAATTATACATGCAAAATTTATGTAATGTTTCACTAACATCAGTTCAGCATGCAATCAAAGTTACCAAGACAAAATCAAAGTTACCATACTACAAGGTTATGCGCGATATTAGTCGCTTACCAAAGATCTGCCATTGGTAATAGGTCTCTCTGCCTCGAGGAGCAACTTCGAGAGGTGTCCCAGCTCAAGGGGAGATCACTCAAAGAAGGATTGCTTAGGCTGTCATATTTATGGGATAAAGTGGTTGGCTCGTAGTCAAATTACATGCAATGGAAAAGGTATGCATGAGACTCCTTGTACCCACAACTTTCTTTGTTCCTTGGTAAATGAGTCTTGGAAAAGCCACCTGCTATTCATATATCAATCACATGATCAGTATTCCAAGCTCATATGTATCAATGTTCACCGTGCCACTTGGCTCCTTTGTGGGTTCTCAGAGAACAGATTGAAACTAGAGGAGTTCATGACCCGGCTATGGCTCAGGCCTTTACCTCTTCCAAAGCCTGTATCAAACTACTGCCAGTCTGGTCAAGGAGTTGAGTGCATCCATCACACATGGTGGTTTCACTGCTCTAGCACAGTCCAGGATGTAGTTGACCTTTTCTACAAAGGCATGCTGCTGACTCTCATTCAGTTTGTCCACCTGGACCTCCCAGATGCTTTTCTGCAAACCTCTCTCTTAACCAGTGAGACCTCAGCCTGTTCCATTGCATGGGGTTTTTTGATCCAAGATGCAGGGCTTGATATTTGCTTTTCTTGAACTTCATGAGGATCTTTCAGATATAGAAGAATAAAGATTCTTCTAGACTCAAAACTTCTCTGAATAAGCATCTCTGCCTTTCTTTGTATCAGATTCTTCCCACTGTTTGGTGTCATTTTTCAAACCATTCACTGTTGGTTTCACCATGGCTTCCAGCTATGGTTACATCTTCCTTGCTTTCTGTCCTTCAAACTCTTGTCACCACCAGATTTTCTGCAAAAACCCGGTCAATTTCCCCTTTGTTTTCCCTGATGATGAATGGTTTGTTCACCTATTCCTCAAGTTCCTTCACCTCGTGACTCAGTGCCTTGTCTGAAGTACATGTCACACACGAGAGGCCACCTCAGCCCCAGACCAAGACTTCTACAGCAGTCTCCACATCCTGGATCTCTGTCTGGGTCAAGGCCTCCAGTGTGCTGGGGCATTAGCAGCAGTCAGTGCCAGAGAGATTCCCCGCAGAATGGTGAGATCAATGCTGCACAGTCTTCACGTAGCTCCACCCAGTTTTGAGCAGGAACTGAGTGCTTCTGCATTCCTGCTTCCTTAGCTGCTGCAATTTCTCCTCTGATATTTTTCCTTCATAGGGAAAATTCAGGTGAAAACTATAGGGACACCCAAGATGGGATTTCCATGAGATGCAATTCCATTTACGGTAGGCCTTCCCTTCAGCATTTTGGATGCTCTCAACGAATTCTGGAGAAGAGAGAGAACTATGCAGAAGTGATACGTGCATTGCCATATTTCTTCAGGGTTGGAGAACAGTCCCTGGATCAGGACTTTCATTTTGCAGTATTGATGTCATCCCAGACTCTCCTTACGATAACAGAAAAATAAGCATTTTGAGGTCAAAACTAATTCAGTTCTTTCTACATTAGTTGTAAAGAATCCGTGTTCTTTTCTATATAGTTCAAAAAGCTCAACTGAGATGATATACGTTTTTTCCTGTTCTTTTTTGCATTCATGTTCATATTAAGAAAATGAGGAATAGAACAAAGAAATGTGAACAGAATAACCTTAAACCATTTACATGGCTGCTATTTATTCATTCATATATAAAAGAAAAAGATAGAAAGTAGTTGTAATCATATAGTAATACACCTCCATATTCATATTCCTATAATATCTGCATTATCTGTGGGTAATCATAGCTCTCATTAGAGGACTTTACAAAGAAAATCATATCCAGTTTAAAAAAAGCATTTCTTTACACCAAAGCACAATGGAGATTAATCTATAATGTCCTCATATTATACACATTTAAATGTATTGAATTATGTTCTTTAAAATAGTCCATATTTGGGTCTATATTTGAGTTTTAAATATTCAAGAAAACTGAAATGTTTCAAAACATTTTTAGATTAATTTAATAATTTTTAATTACTTTTCAATAAATTATTCTTTCCTAACTAAATTTTGTAAGTTTATCTTTTTTCTGAAAAGATACCACTAATTATAACCTTCGTGTGTAGTTGTATTTCTTTTTTATGCTAGTTTCACTCTAAAGAAAAGTTGGGGTTTTTTTATTTCATTACTTTTATTCTTTATAGAAAAAACCTTCGCACTTTAAGGAGCAGGGCTTTACTAAACATATCTCCTTATGAAAGAAAAAGATACAGATATGAATTGAATGTTGAAGTTACAAAGCAGTTTAATAATTAAAAAACAGAGTGGAATTGCTTCTGATTGAATAAATCTTCATTTTTTGATTAAAAAAATCTATGAAGGATTTATATTTTTTTTAACTAGGTGAGTCACTGCTCACAGATCACATTATTGAAATTCATTCACTACTCTTTGTTTCAGAATTTCTTAAAAAAATGTAGAATCACATCGTACACCAAAATATTGAAAGCTCCGTCTCCTATGTATATCGAGAAAGATAGATATGTATTTAACCATTTATCTCTGTATGCTTTCCAGTCATTTCAATTGTCATTCAGTTTCTAATTTAAATAAGAATATGTATCATTTAACTAATATCTATTCCTTAATTTCAAGGTTCTGAATACCAGACAGGATTTCTACATTATCATAGATAATTTCCAAATTCTCTAAATTTTCTACATCTTCCTCTGTTTTTTCCTGAACTGGAGCCAGCTTCTACTGAAGCTTCAGAGCAACTTAGGAGACATGGCTCAAAAAAGAAAGAGCAAATCCTTATGCCTGAGAAGTACATGACTTTCTCTGAGTTCAAAAGACTGGAATTTGAATTTTTACAAAGAAGTTTTGGAGATTCATCTAGGAATAGTTAAAACTTTTTCTGTAAAAAAATTCTAGGATGTCTTCTTTAGGGACAAGTAAAAATGCTGAAAAAATTGGAAATGAAAAAGCATGAGCTTTTAAAACTCTTTAAAGTTAGAAGACTATGCTTTTTTTTTTGGTGGTGGTAAGATTTTCTTTGGCAAAATAGAACTTTATCTGATGTAGACAAGGAATGCATATTGTGAAAAAATAAAAAATAAAACTAGAGAGTTTAGGGGAGATTTTTTTGTCTCTGTAGTGCTCTTTCTTTCTTTGTTTGTTTCTAATCATGTGGTGGACAAGAGATGTAGATATGAGGTAGAAATTAGTGGAGGATCACAAAAAATTGAGGCCATTCCACAGGAAATCAAATATGTTTAGCAATTTGTGGAATCAGACTTTAATTCCCCTGTAATTACTAGACTTTGATATGAATACAGTTTTATGACAGCCAGAGATTTTTCAAGAAGTGCTGTAATTCCTAAGGAAATACAGTTGAGTAGCTAACCCATGAGGAAATCTACACTTCCTCACATTTTTTTTTTTTAACTGACTACCAACACCTGTTATCTTGTGAAGGCAAGAAATGTCTTACTACATAAAAAAAAAAATCTCATTTTTGTACTTTACTACAGGAATCCCTTTTATTTAAATCAAATGCTGCATAGTGCTCCAGTCATAGTTTCTGTTTGCGACAAAAAAAAAAAAAAAAAGCATGTCTGTTTAAATGCATCTCCATTTTTACACCACCCAATGCCTTCATTTCTCCCTGAATGCATAAAAGAAAAAAAAAATCTTAGCATAAAGCGTTGGTAGAACAATACAAAAATGCCCATAGACCATAGAAAAACAATCCATGCTGACACTGAACACTCTAGCAAAGGCCAGGATTGTCCCTACCTTAACTCTTTATTAATAGAATTACTGTGGACACTAAGACTGATAGTGAATTT
Source organism: Pelecanoides urinatrix (assembly GCA_013400755.1). Lineage (NCBI taxonomy): Eukaryota > Metazoa > Chordata > Aves > Procellariiformes > Procellariidae > Pelecanoides > Pelecanoides urinatrix. The sequence goes on along the minus strand of VZTQ01000176.1, from coordinate 25,322 downwards.
CCAAAATGCTTGTGAGGATTTAAAGAACATTTCTCATTATGTGTCATATAAGTTTGATAGTGTAGGAAAATCAAACATGAACTTGCTTCAAACACCCCTTTGCATTTTCCATATATTGACATGCATGTAAAAATTTGGGCAATCTGTTTCTCGGGAGTGTGTGCATCATTATGCTGGTATTCATGGTCCTTCCCTTTTTCTTACAAAAAAAATATTCAGATGATTCTGAAAATTCCTTCAGGGTGGGGCAGACAGAAATCCTTTCCGCCTGCTTCTTCTTACAACCCAGTGTGATGAGTCTGCTGTATGGCTATATACCAGCTGTATATTTATAAGGCTGGTCAAGTGACACTGTGAACTTCAATCTAGCAGTTACAATTTTACAGTATTGTATCTCCCATGTTTAGCTCTGTAAATTATAATCTGAAGAATAAGGAAGTGAGAATTGTCCTAAACAGATTCATTTGATGAAAATTATATGGCAAAATATGTGACCTCAAAACTTCTTTCCAGGTTCATGCAAGTTGAAAGTGCACATCTTAATGGAGCACTTCAGGAGTGTAAGATTCATAGTTGTTCCCCAATAGGAAGTTTCAGATAATCATGGGATTGCTTGCAAGAAAAACATCAGTGTTGTACCTAGTGTCTCTATGTCCTGTGGAGGTGAGGGTGAGGAAGATTCTGTATGTGTCTTTTTGGAATGACTTTTCCTTAGTCATCTGAAATGGTCTCTGTGCATGCTCTTCCCTTATCTCCTCTCCCTAGCCTAGGTAATATATGTTACTGCCTTGACCTGTCTGTTCTTTTCTGCCTTGAGTAAAACCTGGGTTGTTAATCTAAACAATCCATGTACATAAGCACAGAAAGTAAGTAAGTACACCATATCTCTAATTGCTTAGCCCAAGTTTCTAATTTTTCTGAGAAACTTGGGTATAGATGCCAGCTGATATTCACTGGTGCTCAGTAAACTGCAAATTCAATCCATGTTGATGACAATCAAGTCCTGGTATAGAACTGCTTTCCAGGTATAAAACAGTATGCTGCCTTTCCTGCAGTGTGAGCTGGTATTTGAGGTAGGGTCATCACTAAACTTCTTTGATGTATAACTCTAACAGCAAGATATCCACCAAGGGAAAAAGTGACATGGGAAAGCAAAAAAAAGATACTTAGATCCGTGCTTTCTTCCATGTATGTGATCAGGCAAGACACTTCAGATCATGCTAACTTAGCATTCTGACCAATCAAATGAATATCCTTGTTCTTATTCTTCCATGGAAACATAGGAAATACTCTTGCAATTGTCCATGATAGGATAACCACTTCACTGCCATCAGCACCTTTGTACACTCATCCCTTCATAGTTAGAACAAAATTCTGGACTGTCTGATTGCCACGACCTTTCAAACATTAGTGACTTTGCAACGATATCGGCCAGCTCCCTCAGCATGTATGAGTGCATCCTTTCAGGGTCCATGGACTTGTTTCTGTCCAGTCTGTTTAATGTTGTCTGACCTGATCTTCTGTCACCAAAGAGAAATATTCATTCCTCTGGAATTTCACACTAGTTTAAGGGGTCTGGGAAACCTGAAGGCAAATCTTATAAAGTAAGGACCAAGGTGAAGGAGTTATTCAATACCTCAGGTTTTTTTCATGTTCACTGTAATCAAGTCCATTCTCCCATTCTGCAGTAGGGCGATGGTTTTGTGATATACCTGTAGAAGCTATCAAGCCCTTTTTGTAGCCCTTCGCATCCTTCACCATACTTTATTTCAGATGGGTTTTGGATTTCCTAACCCCTTTGCTGCATAGTTTCTCTATATTCCTCCTGGGTCACCTGTCCCTTCTTCCACTTCTTGTATACTTACTTCCTTGTTACATTTGAGTTCAGTCAGTGTCTCCTTGTTCATCCATGCAGGCCTCCTGACACCTTTGCTTGACCTCCTGCACATGGGGATGGACCATACTTAAGGTCTGTTTCAAGGATCATTCTGAAATCAACCAGCTTTCCTTGACCCCTTTTCTCTCAAAGACAGTGTCCCATGGGAGTCTTCCAAGCAGATCTCTGAAAAGGCAAAAGCCTGCTCTCCTGGAGTCCAGTGTTGTTATTTTCTCATTTGCATTATTGCCTTCTCTCAAGATCATTGCTGTCAAAGTTGTCCCCAACTGTCACATCCCTGACAAGTTCTTCCGTGTTTGTATGTATGAGGTCCAGCAGATTGCCTCCCCTTAGCGGCTCCTCAATGACCTGTGACAATTTCGTCAACAGTGCACTCCAGAAATTGCTTGGTTTCCTCATGCTGTGCTGTGTTTCCTTCCCAGGATATATTGAAGTAGTTAAATCCCACATGAGGAACAGGACCTGTGAATTTGAAGCTTCCTCCAGTTTTCTGAAAAAGGACTCATCAACTTTCAAATGGATGAGCATCCGTACTAAGGCTAAGATGGATGCATTCCCCCTGCTCTCTCTCACATAAAGGCCAACTCCTCATCCTCACCTTCCCTGCCTCTTCTTCCTTAAGAGTCTATATCCATCCATCGCAGCACTTCAGTCATGTGAAGTCTCCCACTACATCTCCATCATCCCAATAGGATCATATACATGTAACTACACACAGAACTGTAATTCCTCCCATTTGTATCCCAAAAAGCATGGATGGACCCGTTGGTCCATAGGAACTTCAGATAGACACTCAGTCATGCTAATTTCTCAGGGAAAGTGTGAGAACTTCCTCAGAAAACTGTCCTCTTGCCACATCCTTATTTGAGTGCAATTTGGTTGGTCCCCCTTGTGCCCTGTTTTGCTGTTATCTAAATATCTTTGCACCCTTTGCTTGCCAATCCAGTCTGCCACTTTCTCATGTGATTGTAGGGTGGTGTATTATGGAATTCATCCATTTTAGCTTAATTTATACAGTCTGAGCTAGTTCTTCAGGTTTCTTTTGGTGTTCAGTAAGGAGAAAAAAGCACCATGAGAATATGTTTTATAAAGTCTGTTTTAATGGAGGGACTCTATTTCCTAAAACATAGGCATGCAGAGCCATCTTACCTCATACTGGATACAATATCAATGCAGGGCTGACAAATGTGGTGTGGGACTTTGTAGTAGTTGCTCTTTTGAAGTGGCTACTGTAGGTCATGTGAGAAAACACAGAGGATCTGTGATGGCATTAGGTTACTGTGTTTAGGCAAATAAATCCCAATTCACATTTCTCCTAAAGACAGGATGGATTGTGCAGTGGTGTGTTGTAGAGGATGAGAGAAAACGGACATGAGCTGAATTAGAAGAGATTCAGACTGGGTATAATTTAAAAGTTTTGTCCCATGAGGACAATCAAGTATTGACACAGGCTGCCTGGAGGGGTTCTGCTTTTTCCACCCTTGCAGGTTTTTAAGACCAGATTGGTTAAACCCTTCAGTAACAGTTTTTCATCTTAGCTGACCCTGCTTTGTGCAGAAAGTTGAACTAAATTGCATCCTGAGGTCCTTTCCAACCTGAACTATCCTATGATCCTGTGACCCCAATCCAAAATTGCCTGCAGCTCTTCATTAGCACTAGAGGTCTTCTAGGTAAGTAGTAATGACAAGATGTTCATAGTGGAGATGTCTAATTTAGAACAGTGTACTGCTTTCTTTGGAGCTTTTGTTGGAACAAAATGCAACTATATCCACATTTTAAGTGCCACATTGTAATGGTTTTGGCTGGGATAAAGCTAAATTTCTTCACAGTAGTTTGTATGGGGCTATATTTTGGATTTGCGCTGAAAACAGTGTTGATAACACACTGATGTTCTAGCTATTGCTGAACAGTGTTTACACAGCATCAAGGCCTTTTCTGCTTCTCATACTGTCCCTGCAGTGAGTAGGCTTGGGGTGCACAAGAACTTGGGAGGGGACACAGCTGGGATAGATGACCTTAACTGACCAAAGGAATATTCTGTATCATATGACATCATGCTCAGCAATAAAACCTGGGGGAAGAAGAAAAAGGGGGGACATTTGGAATGATGGCGTTTGTCTTCCCAAGTAACCATTATGCGTGATGGAGCCCTGCTTTCCTGGAGATAGGTAAACATTTGCCTTCTGATGGGACATAGCAAATTAATTCCTTATTTTGCTTTGCTTAAGCACACAGCTTTTGCTTTACCTATTAAACTGTCTCTGTCTCAGCCCATGAGTTTTCTCACTTTTACCCTTCCAATTCTCACCCTCATCCCAAAAGGGGGGAGTGAGCAAGTAGCTGTGTAGTGCTTACCTGCCTACTGGGGTTAAACTAAGACAAACATCTAATGACTCCACACATGTCTAGTCTATGCAGACATACCAGGACATTTTTCACAACTGAAAAAGGGATGTCATTCCAAACTTTTAATTCAGAGTTAAGCTGAGATTCATCTCACCCAAATCAAAGTATCTTGCAGCACAGTGTCTTCTCTGAGCCATTAGGACTCAAAGGAATCAATCCACACAGCTTCAGATAGAGTTGATTCATGCTCTAGTCTCTTCTGAACATATTGGTTAGACTGCTGTTGCCTACCAAAGGCACCTGGCTTCCATGCAGATACACTGGCAGAATTTGGGGTTTTTTGATCATGGGTCAGTCTACACAACCCCAGGCCTGCTGGCGACAGACGGGGTACACCTATCTCAAAGGATGAAAAATATCTTTGTGCAGGAGTTAACACAGCTCATTGAAAGAGCTTTGAACTACATTTGAAGGGGAGAAAGGGATAAAACCAGGCTCGCTAGAGATAGGCCTGGGGACAGCATGCCAATGTTTGAGGGATGGTGTGCTACAGAGATCCTTCAGTCTCCTCCATGACATGCTGAGTATACTGGAGCACATTTGAAATGTCTCTGTACTAATGTGCGCATCATCTTAGCCATCTCAGTGGAGGCAGGGGATGGAGATCCATGAGGCAGCAAAGATGCAAGGGTTGTTCAATGCAATCATGGAAGCACCTCATTGCCAAAAAAGGTGGCAGGATCAATAGTCCAACTGAAATGCATCTACACCAATGCACGCAGCATGGGCAACAAATAGGAGGAGTTGGAAGCCATTGTGCAGCTGGAAAACTGTGATATAGTCGCAATTATGTAAACATCATGGGATGACTCACACAACAGGAGTGCTGCAATGGTTGGCTATAGGGTCTTCAGAAGGGATAGGCAAGGAAACAGAGGTGGTGGGGTAGTCCTATATGTTAGGGAGTGTTTTGACTATCTAGAGCTTGTTGATGGTGATGAAAAGGTCGAGTGTTTATGGGTAAGAATCAGGGGAAAGGCCTATAAGGCAGATATCATGGTGGGAGTCTGTTACAGACCACCCAACCAGGGTGAAGAGACAGATGAAATATTCTATAAGCATCTGGGAGAAGTCCCACAATCACTAGCCCTTGTTCTCATGGGGGACTTCAACTTACCAGATGTCTGCCGGAAATACAATACAGCAGAGAGGAAACGGTCTCGGAGGTTCCTGGAGTGTGTGGAAGAGAACTGCCTGACACAGCTGGTAAGGGAGCCAACTAGGGAAGGTGCCACACTGGACCTGTTGTTTGTGCACAGAGAAGGACCTGTGGGTGACATGATAGTGGGGGCCATCTTGGGCACAGCGATCATGAAATGATAGAGTTTTCAATTCTTGGAGAAGTGAGGAGGGCGGTTAGAAGAATTGCTACCTTGGACTTCCAGAGGGCAGACTTTGGCCTAGTTAGGGACCTTCAGGGAGGCAGTCCTGAAGGGGAAAGGAGTCCAGGAAGGCTGGACATTCTTCAAGAAGGAAATCTTAAAGGCTCAGGAGCAGGCAATCCTCATGTGCCAAAAGACAAGGCAGCAGGGAAGAAGACTAGCCTGGCTGAACAGAGAGCTTTGGTTGGAACTCAGGAAAAAAAGAGAGTTTATGACCTTTGGAAGAAGAGGCAAGAAACTCAGGAGGACTACAAAGATGTTGTGAGGCTACGCAGGGAGAAAATTAAAAGGGCCAAAGCCCCGCCAGAACATAATTTGGCTACTGCAGTAAAAAACAATAAAAAATGTTTCTGTAAATACATTAGCAACAAAAGGAGGGCTAAGGAGAATCTCCATCCTTTATTGGATGCGGAGGGAAATGTAGTGACAAAGGATGAGGAGAAGGCTGAGGTACTTAATGCCTTCTTTGCCTCAGTCTTTAATGGTAAGACCAATTGTTCTCTGGGTACCCAGCTCCCTGAGCCGGAAGACAGGAATGGGGAGCAGAATGAAGCCTCATAATCCAAGGGGAAATGCATAGCGACCTGCTACACCACTTAGACACATACAAGTCTATGGGGCTGGATGGGATCCACCCAAGGATACTGAGGGAGCAATGGAAGTGCTCACCGAGCCACTTGCAGTCCTTTATCAGCAGTCCTGGCTAACCAGGGAGGTCCCAGTTGACTGGAGGCTAGCAAATATGACGCCCATCTGCAAGAAGGGCTGGAAGGAGCACCTGGGGAACTACAGGCCTGTCAGTCTGACCTCGGTGCTGGGGAAGGTTATGGAGCAGATCATCCTGAGTGCCATCACACCGCATGTACAGGACAACCAGGTGATCAGGCCCAGTCAGCATGGGTTTATGAAAGGCAGGTCCTGCTTGACCAACCTGATCTCCTTCTGTGACAAGGTGACCTGCTTAGTGGGTAAGGGAAAGGCTGTGGATGTTGTTTACCTGGACTTTAGTAAAACCTTTGACACCATGTCCCACAGCACTCTCCTGGAGAAACTGGCTGCTCATGGCATGGATGTGTGTACTCTTTGCTGGGTAAAAAACTGTTTGGATGACCAGGCCCAAAGAGTTGTGGTGAATGGAGTTAAATCCAGTTGGCAGCCGTTCACAGGTGGTGTTCCCCGGGGCTCAGTGTTGGGGCCAGTTCTGTGTAATATCTTTCTCAATGATCTGGATGAGGGGATCAAGTGCATCCTCAGTAAGTTTGCAGACAACTTCAAGTTGGGTGGGGGTGTTGGTCTGCTTGAGGGTAGGAAGGCTCTGCAGAGGGACCTGGACAGGCTGGATCGATGGGCTTGAGGCCAACTGTATGAGATTCAACAAGGCTGAGTGCTGGGTCCTGCACTTGAGTCACAACAACCCCAGGCAATGCTATAAGCTTGTGGAGGAGTGGTTGGAAAGCTGCCCAGAGGAAAAGGACCTGGGGGTGTTGGTCAACAGCTGGCTGAATATGAGCCAGCAGTGTGCCCAGGTGGCCAAGAGGCTAATAGCATCCTGGCTTGTATCAGAAATAGTCGTGGCCAGCAGGGGTAGGGAAGTGATCGTCCCCCTGTATTCAGCACTGGTGAGGCCGCACCTCGACTACTCTGTTCAGTTTTGGGCCCCTCACTACAAGAAAGACATTGAGACGCTGGAGCACATCTAAAGAAGAGCAATAAAGCTGGTGAAGGGTCTAGAGAACAAGTTCTATGAGAAGCGGCTGAGGGAACTGGGGTTGTTTAGTCTGGAGAAAAGGAGGCTGAAGGGAGACCTTATCGTTCTCTACAACTACCAGAAAGGGGTTTGTAACGAGGTGGGTGTCAGTTTCTTTTCCCAATTAACAAGTGATAGGACAAGAGGAAATGGCCTCAAGTTGTGCTAGGGGAGGTTAAATTGGATGTTAGGAAAAATTTCTTCGCTGAAAGGGTTATCAAGCAGTGGAAGAGGCTGCTCAGGGAGGGTGAGACACGATGATTTCCAGAGGTCCCTTCCAACTCTGACGATGCTGTGATTCTGTGATTTACATCCAAGAGCATTTAAGTGGGATTTTCTTCTAAAGAACATTGACATAGTCTAATGCCGTGATTACATTGACAGAAACACTAGTTAAAAGCTGACCCATCTAAATTTGCAATTTAAAAAGTGTTTTGGAGGTACTTCATTTCGCGCTGTGAAATTCATATTATTTTTCTATTTGTCATATGGAGCATTCTGAGAAATTGGATAAATGGTATTAGAGAATGACACCATCAGTAGTTTCAGAGACTGAATTTACAGGCCAGCATTCTTTTATCCTATGTTGCAACAACATCAATGCACTTTAGGTTCACCTTCATCTCATTGTTTCCATACAGTCTGCTGGCAATACTCATACTCTCTTCAAATTAGCCAGATTGGTAGGTCTGTAAGTGGGTTAATCCCATCCAATTTTAGGGAATTTACAAAAGTTACTAAGTAGGTAAGATAGTCATGATACGTTTCCTCTATGCTACATGGTGAAACACAAACATACCTTCAGGTGAAAGACTGAAAATCATCCAGTCTTAAGCAAATATTGGGATTCATCTGATTAAAAGTGAGTATCTGTAGTGTAAACTTCTAAAATAACACCATTCACATTAGGTTTACTTTATTGTCAATGGATTCATCATCAATATAATCACAGAGCATACTGATCATAACATTTTAAATCATCTGGCTTGATTAATCAAGCCTTAAAAATGTTTATGTCTCTTCACTGCATATAAAGGTGACCTGTATTTATTACCTCTGATTCGTATGTTGACAACACATATATCTGAAATTAGTTAAAACTAATCACTCTAAAAAATAGCTAACTGTTCATTGACTGTACAGGGAGACTAGGATAAATGAAGTCCAGACATATGTATCTTAATGGAGTGTGTCGACATAAGTGAAATCAGTTTAATTTCAATAGCCAATGACTCATCTATATTGTCACATATATTTAAAAATTAAATAAGTTTAATGAATGTATTTGCCAATAACTTTTCTCAAATCTTCTTTAAACTTCTTGTTTCTTAAGCTGTAGATGAGGGGATTGAACATAGGAGTCAGGATAGTATAAAAAACAGATAAGACTTTGTTTAACTCTCTAAGGGCTTTAGTTTTAGGCAACGTGTAGACAGCTGTTTTAGAGCGGGTTTTGAGGATTCCTTTAGAAGGTGAGCACACATAGACTACACAGACTAGAAGGAAGGGGAAGAAAGCAAGCACTTTATCAACTACAATCATGCATTACACTAAGGGTATTTTGCAAAGCAATTGTCTTACCAACCTGAGGACCATGAGAAAGATGAACCATCTGTACCTTCTTGTATCGTCTTGCACCACGAACTCAGCCCAGCAGTTGGTAGGTGACAGCTTTACATGGGCGTCCCTACAGAGGCAACGGTGACCTTGCTGTACACAGGCCCACTGTTCTTTGGGAAAATCCCGGTATTTATACATTTGCAAAGAAAACGGGTTTCAACACACGTGATCAGCGGGTGCCGAAACACACCTCGATTGGCAACTCTCAACATAAGGAGCCTATGGCGCATGCACTTGCTGATCAGGCGCGCTGCACGAGCCATAGCCACCCCATCTATTGGTCCGTAGGCCTTGTTCACACGACTTATTACCATAGTCCAGCATTTACGTATCAACCTATGCTCAAGCCAACAGCAAAATGTAACAAAGCAAGCAAAATTATACATTGTGCTTTATATTCCTTTATTATTGCACGTCTTCCACGTCCTTCACGGCCTCCCCTAACATTTTCTCAACTTTCCTTATCCTTCTGTATTTAGCATTTTCATACAATAGACAATAAACCTTCTGTTTTCTATGCTGACTAAGGTTTCCTTAGCTATCTATTTCTCACCCAGTGTCCATCCATGGACCAAAATCCCATCTTTTAACCCTTCTGTACACAACAGCAATTAGGGTTCCATAGAAAACTGTGGCTACAATGAGGTGGGAGGAGCAAGTAGAGAAAAACTTTTGCCTCCCTATGCTGGAAAGGATTTTCAGGATAGCAGTGCTATAGAGGTTGCCAGGGTTAAAAGAAATGGAGGCATGGTGCATGCAGAGGCTAAAACCAACATTACCAATTATGTTTTGTGGGTTTCATTGCAGGAGAGCAATAATGGTTTATAGTCACAAAAGAAATGGTCAATGTCATTGGTCCATGAAAGTCAGCCATGATGCATATAGTGTAGTACAGATGCTAGCCAGAAATCCACAAAGCCAGGATCCAGCTGCTAGAAGGATGCAGGTGATCTGACATTCATAAGCATTGTATAATGCAAGGGTTTGCATATTGCTAAATAACGATCATAAGATATTGTATATAAAAGGTAACACTCAGCACATGCCAAGGAAGCAAAGAAATAAAATTGCAAAAGACAGCTGCTAAATGAGATTGTGTTTTCCCTTGTCAGGGAGTTGACCAGCATCCTGGGTAAGATGTTTGAAGTGTAGCAGGTCTCAAAGCAAGACAAGTTCCCCAGGAAGAAGTACATAGGTGTATGTAGATGCTGATCTATCACAACCAGAAGAACGATGACTATGTTCTCAATTATGGTCACAAAGTAGATTAATAAAAAAAACAGAAAGGGAAAAATCTGTAGTTTAGGGAGATTCCCAAACCCCAAGAGGATGAATTCTATGAGGGATGTCTGATTTTCTTGTTTTGTGTCTGCCATAAACTCACCAAGCTCTGTAATAAAATTGTTAAAATGCACAAGTAGAATTAAACATACATTAAATGTTCCTACATCATATTATTTATCTCTTTTTCAGTCTGAAAGTTGATTTGCAATCTTGCGGTAGAAGTAATTTAGATCACTTACGTTTTGGAGAGTAATTCTGGTGTCAATTTAGATATCCCTGAGTAGCTGAGATTTCCACAAGGGGCAGTACAGTTTTCACACAAAAGTATTGGAGACTCACATTCTTCTAGTCCAGTAATTGGAAGTCAAGAAGGCTGGGATGTCTAAAATGTCACTAAACATTCCAACTAAGGTATCCAAACTGCAACTAAAGGTCAATGAAATAAACAACTAAATATAAAGTTGTTTCTTCAATGTTCAGTTCAACTAAGAGACATCTCCAAATGACAGTTCATTCTAACCCTAAAGTAGGCACTAAAATAGGTCACATTACTTGTGTTCTACACATTGTTTTTTCATACCACTTAGTGTAAGGACAGTGCAAATGACCAGCATACGTGTACACATTTCCTTACAGATTATTTAAAATCACACTCAGAATCATTCCTTACAGATGTTTGAAATCCAACCTCAGAATCAATACGCATTAGCACAAAGATACAAATTATTTGCTGTGATTTGCAAGCTAGGCTATAAGAGTTAAATTTCTTGTATGCTTTGTAGAATTTGACAATTTGAATTCCCTATAATATTTGGAAAATATTCCAGACTAAAATGTCACAAAAAGACTCATAAATTACAAAGAAAGTTTTGCAACTATTTAATTAAATTATCTGTGAATAAGGTGAAATACAGTTCCTAAATATCTCTGTCCAGTGACAATTTAGATACTCTAAGATATATAAGACATCTCTACAAATGATCTGACAAATATGACACAGAACCCATAGAAGGTTTTCTGCTTCCTGGAGCAGCTGCTGGGGGCCAAGTGAGATATTCTAAGACATCTAAAATTAATGAATCTTAATAAAAGTATCATAATCTACAGAATTAATCCCATCCTGAAATCATTTGTTTGGTGAAGTAAATAAGTAAGTAAGTAAGTAAATAGACTTATCTGAAAAATTGTTCTTAGCTGCTTTCCCTTACCAAGCATAATTCAAAATTTCACACGGTGAACAAAATTTTGAAAAGAGCACAAAAAAGAAAGATCTTCAGTTCATACAGTACAATAAAAACAGTTTGGAGTATTTGTAAGTGATCAAGAAAACAAATTTTCCTTTCTTGATCAACCCTTGTCTAGCAATCATTGAAAAACCAAACATTTAACAGCGTTATGACATAATTTTGCAATTCCTTCCTTCTTTTCTTTCACTTAGTGTAACAAAGTTATTTAATATTGTAATTTTAGTATTACATAGAAGCTCCAAACAGAAACCAAACAATCACTAAGGAGTAATACACAGACTGAGAATGAGACTGAACATTTTTTTAGTGTTCCAGGGACATCATCTTGTAAAAAAATCCTTCATAAATGTCTTTGTTTTGTTCACAAATGAGAAAACATGGAAAATTTGCATTGGCATGTTTTTCTTTCCTTTAGATGTCTTTTTGATAAGACTCCCTTACTTAATGTTAGAGACCTAACACTGAGAAGACTATAAAAATGTTGTGCAGCTTATCTTCTCTCTATACCTCACCACAAAAAGCAAATCCTAAAAAAAGTAAGCAGACAAAAAATAATTCAAAACTTCATTACTAAGTGGGCTTTACAGAACATCTGTCTTGAACATTGTAATACAAAGTAGCATATGAAGACAGATACATTTTTACTGCAATATCTTTTATTGGAGTTTATAATTACCTGTGAGTAAACTTAATTTAATGTTTCTTATCAGACAGAAAAATAAATGAAGCTTTATCTATCTCCACTTTCTCACATCAAGAGTAATAAATATAAAAGGACTACAGTTACAACCACAAAAAACATTGCTTGTCTTTTAGAAATTTTTGCTTCATTTATTGAATAAGTAATATTTTTTCATAAAATCATCTCATCCATTTTTGCAGTGTACAGAATCTTTAAAGGTGTAGGCTCAACTTCTGTTGTCCTTTGCTTTTGTTTCTAGAACCCAGATTCATGCCATCTCTCCTGAGGGACTTAATTAAGGCTCCTAACTTGAATGCCGTGTTACTTTGGAGACGAACAACAGCAGAAGTTCATTATAACCACCTGATAAAAGTAATCATTATGTGTTGGAATGCATCTCTCTCTCCATGGATTATGAAGGGAAATCAAGAAATTATTATGTTAATTTTCATCTCACAAGGACTGGGAGTATGTATCTGAATCTAGGTCTCATGTTGCTAGAACACCTGATATATCATACATTTCCCTAATTACTCCTTTATTACATTTTATATGGTGGTAAGGTTTCACAGGATGTGCGAGAAAGAGCCACCTTCGCAACATTAAACTTATTTTCCTATCATATATATATTTCGAAAGGCTTGATGAATTACTTTCAGGCAGTGTTTCCACCCCCTCAACTTTGATTGTAGAAACACACACACACAAAAACCACACACACCCCGCAAAAAAAAAAAAATATTAATTTTTAAATGTCTAAGTAAAAGTAGGTTGAATATTAAGATACTTAAAGAAACAGAGTACTCATTTTTTGTAAAATTTTTAAAGAATGTAAGAATAAAAATGAGTAAATTCTTAGCTATAAGCAACTGAATCACAAGCAAGAATCTTTCTGTTGTTTGTTAGTTTAGGTTAAGATGTCTGTTACACTACCCAAAGGTTTCATGTTCTGCAAATATTTTAGGAAATGATTACGTAATTGATGGTTTGAGAGGTGTCAAAGACAAATGAGATTACCTGGTCTCTGGAATCCTTTCTAATGTCTAATGACAGTACAAGGAAACTGGTATTAAGAATTTATCAGTTTTAAATGTTTACACTTAGAACAGAAATAGCCAATCTCTTTCTTCTGTCCAGGTCTCCAGTAGGTCTGTGATATGATATATTTCAGAACAACAATAGTCAGAGCCTTTGTATTATACCTATGGCATTGTATGGTTTGGGGTATATTGCTTCCCTTTTTTGTGTCTTTGAGAACAAGAAGACTCAATCTGTATGTGAAGAGTCTGGGGAGTTTTGGAGGTAATACAAACACTTTGAATTCCAAACTTCATGCTGAGGGAACGTATGCTGCAGAGTCTGAAACGAATTATTCGTTTCCCTGATGACCTTGTGCAGGGATGAAGATGCCAGCTGCACCTCTCTGGGCAGTCCTAGTTCTATGATCCAGTGCTGATTTGCTAACAAGCTCCCATTCTGAAATCAAGATGTATCTACATTTCCCTGGGCTCTAGTTTTCTGTTCCTCCCAACTTAGGAGTGGAAAAGACTGGAAAAGCGAGCCTGCATATTCAGAAGACAGCATGTTCTTGTGGAGGTTTCCTCCATTCCACATAGAGAGTGAGTCTGTCCCTGTCCTTGCCTTGCCTTGCCTTGCCTTGCCTTGCCTTGCCTTGCCTTGCCTTGCCTTGCCTTGCCTTCCCTTCCCTTGCCTTCCCTTCCCTTCCCTTCCCTTCCCTTCCCTTCCCAACTACATATTTAGAGAAAAAAAAGCTAGTCAATTAATTAATAAGATTAATTAATTGTCAATTAAAGTAAGGCAAAACAATCCTAAAGAAGGACTACAACATCAAATTGAGTATGAAGGGTGTGAAATTTATTTCTGTAATTGTAGGGGTGGGATTCAGCTTGAGGTTTTACACATAGGTATCACAATGCAGACTTGAGCTCATTTCAGTTCAGTTGTCTACACATTTAGTTCCTTTTCAAATGCTGTGGGGTAACCAAGGCTTTGTATTGGGTGGGCAAATAAGAAGCAATTCCAGAAAAGACCTGTGATTTTCTTCAGTGATGACTGGAAACCAGGCAGGATACATCAAGAAAGTTCAAGTGATGCTAGATTCCTTTGTAAGTGCAAACAAGTCAAGCATTTAGTTTAGACTAATTGGTCTATATTTCCTTTACAGTCACTTTATTGTCATTTTTGCAAACTAAATAATTGCAAAGAGTCATTCGTCTCCTCCGAAGAGAAGTGTCTAAATTAGTTGGGTAAATTACCGTTTCCATTTCCATTGATTTTACCTCTCATATAGATGACTACATTAGAATCAGAAAGTTACTTTAAAAGGAATTGAAATTAAGATGGATAAATTGCTAACCTGAATTATTTCTCTGAATACAAGATTAAATATTTGGTCCATTAATCTGTGGATATATCAAGTATATTGTGCATGCTATTCTCTTATTTACTGTAACAGGGATTGAAATGGGAGCTTGGGATGCATCAGACATTTCTGGGGGAAAGCACTGATAAACTTTTTCAGACGTCTAACTTTTTATGAGAGAAGTAAGAAGCCAAATATTGATTTTAAAAGAAGCCATTTATGAATTGCTCAGCATTGTATTTTAAACGTCTAGGAAGAATCCTGCATTTTAGACATCCAGTGTGATAGATATATCTCATTTATATTTATTCTAATTTAGGGATGCTTGGAAATGTGATGGAAACAGAAAATAAGACAGAAGTAACAGAATTTGTGCTGCTGGGATTGTCTCAAACGCGTGAAGTGCAACTCGTCCTCTTTTTCCTCTTCCTCCTTTTCTATGTTACTGTCCTTCCAGTAAACATTCTCATCATCCTCACAGTCAGGGGAGATCCACAGCTGGACTCCCCAATGTACTTTTTCTTAGCTAATCTGGCTTTCCTGGATATATGTTACTGTTCTATTACTCCACCTAAGATGCTGGCTGATTTCTTCTCACAACAGAAGACCATCTCTTCTAGAAGCTGCATAGCGCAGCTCTTCTTTCTCCACTTCCTGGGTGGTGCTGAGATCTTCCTGCTCATAGCTATGGCCTTTGACAGATATGTGGCTATCTGTAAGCCTCTTCATTATGCAACCTTAATGAGGAAAATGCTCTGTTGGGTCTTGGTGGGGACAGCATGGGCTGGAGGATTCACACATTCAATCATCCAGGTTGCATTTGTTGTTCATCTTCCCTTCTGTGGCCCCAATGAACTAGACAACTTCTTTTGTGATGTTACACAAGTGATTAAGTTAGCATGTACCAACACTTACATACTGGAGTTTATCATGTTTGTCAACAGTGGTCTAGTCATCCTTATATGTTTCATTCTTCTGCTGATTTCCTACGGTGTCCTGCTAATCCGTCTGAAAACAGGCGTCTCCAGAGGGAAGAGCAAAGCAGCATCCACCTGCACCACCCACATCATTATTGTCTTTGTTATGTTCGGACCAGCTATATACATCTACTGCCGGCCTTTCTGCAGCTTGCCCCTGGACAAGGTGGTGGCTGTGTTCCACACCATGGTTTTTCCCCTCATGAACCCCATGATATACACCCTGAGGAATAGGGAGATCCTCAGTGCCATGAAACGTTTGTTGCTGCAGTACTTTCTGGGGAGAGGGAAATAGAAGGGAAATGCATCCATAAAGTACAGAATTATAGTATTTTTTTTATATGGAACAGTTTTCAAGGGAGATTTGTAGGTCTATCAATGGTCCGGAATATTAGTGTAGAGTTACTTTGATAGAACTTGGATCCAACATCTACAAAATCATTAAAATATTAGTAATGTCTTTGGAAAAGCTGCAAAAATCCTTATTTTTTACAGACAAATATTAAATGTCATTGCCTGGCTTTGTAAGGACTAAATATTTCCAATGCAGTGAATGAGAGTAACTCATTCATAGTACTTTGTTTGAGTAACAAAGTAACTCAACAGTATGTGTATAAATATCTATTAACAACTGTGTGACATCTCTGGAGTGGCTAACAGTTTAATGAGCCACACAAATGCTTAACTAGCTGTGGAAGAATTTTGTAAATAAATGGGTGTAAATACCTGAGGCGTAAAAGAAAAGTTAATTGTACAGCAACATAGTTGTAGGTATGGCTCATTATATCATGTTCAAGTAATGTCCACAACTTCCTTCCTTTTGGAAGTTTTACCCAAATATTTACATTATGCTTTCTGTTAAGTACTTCATTAGTGAAGTGTTTACATTTACATCAAATCTGAAATACCAAGTGGCAGTGCTATGCATAATAAAAATTAAAGTTTGATATACTCTTAGAATTCATGAAGCACGACTATCCAAATACTGGGGAATATAATCAGATCTCACATATAACCAGATTGTGTAGCTGAGATATATCTAGAATTTACATTTGAGTTGACTGTACACTGTGCATATTAAACTTTAAATTGTCTATCATGTCCAGTTCCTTTTCAGAAGGGCTAATGCTCAGCTAGTCAGTTCACTGCCTAGTACTGACAGCACAGGTTGAAAGATCTGGGTCTGTTTCTTCTACGGAAGAGAGAACTGAGGAGGACAATTTTCTGAAAATATGGGAATACCAGGACTCACTTCAGACATTTAGAATGTAATTTTTTTTTTTTTTCCTTTTTTATAGTGGCAGATTCAAAGCCCCTCCCAGCCTCTCTTACTGATTCTCTCATATTTTGGTCTCCTCCAGAAGCTACGGTGAAATGCAAACATTTTTCCAGGAGGGCTTTGGAAGAAGTAATTTCCAATAGCACAGGCTAATGCTCTAATTATTCCCTTCATGACTTGAGCTTTGAGTGCAAATAATGCCAGCAACACCTAAGGCAAGATGATTTAAACCTTGCCCTGGCTTGCAGATTGATATAAAACATTGTTGTAAAAGAAGGTGATGGTTGCTGCTCTTACCCGAGAACTATATGATGACATGCTGCCCCTTTGGATATCCTTCAGTACAGTTTGCCTGAATATGACTGAGGTAACAAAATTGCTTGGGCCAAATCCAGGACCAAGTTCCTCTTGAGCATTAAAGGACCAACAGCTGGTGGACAGGAGAGACCAGCAGTACAGCCACTGAAATGGAGAGGAAGGAATTCCAATGAAGATGGTTGCTGTTGAAAGTGCTTTAGAGTATATTTAGGAGTTGAACGCTGCTCAGGGATTCAAAATTCCTTCAGAACACAAGGAGGCAAAATGAACATTTAGGAGATGAACACTAAGAAAGAATGTACACCAGATGAATGGATGGAAGTGGGATAGGTGAGGATGAGCAGATGGTTGAGAGGTCAGGGTTATGTATAGAGAACTATGTATGCATATATGCATATATGTACAGTTTTGTATAGAGAATAATGGATGTATCAGTAGGTATATAAATGAGTGCATGTGGAGGATGGCTAGAGAAGGATACAGAGGAAGACGGAGAGATAGAGAAGTAGTAAATAGGATGGCTAGATGGATGCAGATCTTAGGATGGGGACAAGGAAATAGATTTTTTTTTTTTTAATTAACAGAAAAGTTGTGTATGTAGATGGAGGGATGGAAGGATAAACACAAAGAATGTCTAAGGACATATGATAGTGGGTAGAAGAGATCTGTAGAGGGATGGATGAATGGCTGGAGGAGATGAACAAATTAATGGACAGATGGATGGAAAGAAAATGTAAGGAATGGAACATAGTGATTATTAGTTATGTATAGACTGGTAGGAGAGATACAGTAAGAAAGAAAGGGAGTAAGGGGAAAATAATATATAGGAATGCATGCATAAAGAGAGCAGATGGAAAAGGGGATTGATGGATGGGTGAATGGCTGGGATGAATGTAGGGGTGGATGGTGAAAAGGACAATGTGTAGTAGGGTGGGTAGACTGCCTGTTTGTTCCTTTTTTCCTGATAGAGAAACAAATCAACAACAGAGTAAATTAGATCCAGTAATTTTTTTTCTCCCAAGTGCTGGGCATTAGCATAAACATGGGTTACGGGGAAATCCAATTCTTTGGGTAACATATGGCAAGGAAGTTAGGTTTGATTCTTCAACAGCAATTTCCTGAGCATAAGCTCTATAATGATGAAGTAAGGACAGACAGCAGATTTTAAAGACCTTTGAAAGTCGTGTCTTGACTAATACCTGAATTACGTTCTTGGGACATGAGTGGAAAAGAGCCAAGGTTATATTTCACATGGACTCAGATACCAGGAACTTTGGGTAATTGGAACAATGGGCCCACAACTTGTTTCTTCATTCCAACAAGAAATGGTTGGGCAATACAATGTAACCTCCATGTCCTGGGTAGCCTTAGAGCTATAGGATTTGGGATTTTTTTTTTTTTTTTTCTACAGGGGTTCCCTCAGTAAAAGGGTTATAAACCTCTCCAGTCCTTCCCCTTCATCACCTCCATTGCTATTTATGGAGCAACAGTGGTGGGAAACCTCCTCATCATGGTGCTGCTTAACTGTGAGCCCAGACTTCACAGGCCCATGTACATTTTGCTGGGAAATATCTCCTTCCTGGATTGTTGTTACTCCTCTATAACTGCCCCCAAGATGTTGACCAGCTTCCTCCTTCCCCCACTACAACCAATCTCTTTTGTGGTCTTCGTGGTCCAAATTTTCTTTTTCCACTTCACTGGAGGAATAAAAAATCTTCCTCCTTACTGTCATAACTATGACTGTTACGTGGCTATCTTCCATACACTTCATTACATGATTGCGATGAATCAGAGTGTGTGTGTAGGGCTACTAGTAACATGCCAGTTAGGGGGCTTCCTTCACTCTATTGTCCAAGTGGTCATCATTGTTCATCTCCCTTTCTGTGGTCCTAAAGAGCTGGACAACTTCTACTGTGATGTACCCCAAGTAGTCAGATTGGCCTGCACAGACACCATCATGGAGCTGTTGATGGTATCCAACAATGGCCTAGTAACCCTTCTTTGCTTTATTGTAGCAGTCATCTCTTATTCCATCCTTTTAGCCAAACTGAGAAGTAATTCCAGTCAAGAGCATTGCAAAGGTCTTTCTAACTGTGTCTCCCACATCACTGTGGTCACACTCATCTTTGGACCTTGTAACTACATCTATACCAGGCCTTTTTCTTCCTACCCAATGGACAAAGCAATCTCACTTCTCTACACAGTTATCCTGTCTTGAACTCCATCATGTACATTCTAAGGAACCAGAATATAAATGTGTTCTTGAGGAAACTTCGGTGACTGTAACTGCAGTGTTGGGCTGGAAAGAGCACCAAGTGGAAGGAATGAGGATAGCCCTGCTGTTTTGGGATCCTGTGAGGTATGTAATCTCTTCTGTGAGGGTAAAGAAGAAAGGCTGTAGATGCCCCACAATGGAGAGGTTGGGACCATTTTTAGGCATTTTCACTCTAAGCATTTGACAGTGGTTTGGTGAGCTCTTTTCTTTCTTTTCTTTTTCCTTTTTTTTTTTTTTTTTTAATTTGATGTTCCTTCAGCTTTCTAGGGGCAGGGTAGGGGGACCTGTGTCATGTTTGAATGTAGGTGCCTATGCATAGAATCAAGTCTTCCCTCCTACATTACAGGACTCAGAGAATCACAGCTGCAGCTTGTTTCTCATGACAAACATGCAATACTCATCTATGACTAGTAGGGTGTTGAGCACAACAGACACCACAAAATCCATGCAGATGCTCAAACATGGAAAGACCTGAGACTGGAAAAGTCCTCCTATCAGTACTGTCCCCCGACACTCTTCACATGTATCCTGCATACTGCCAACCCACATCAGAGACAACAGATAGTAAATCCTCCTCTTTTGAAAGCTCACCAAAATTCTTTGTTGCCAGTAGGGTCACTCCACAATTGACTATGAAGACCCACCTTTGCAACGGCCTTTCCGACAGCCTGTTTGCTAAAGTCCTCATAGACCTGACCTCTGTCACCAGAGAGACATATTGAGTCAGCCCTGGACTCAGCATGTATAATGCTTCAGGTCCCACAGCAAATCAGAGGCTGAAACACTAAGCTGCAGTGATGGGGAAAATGCATTAAAACATTGCCTTGGAAGAATCCCAAAGTGGTTTCTCCTCTGTGTGGAAGAGAAGTTGGCAATTGCTGACAGAATAGTATCATTAATTTACAGGATTTGAAGATAAGGGGTTTCTACCTGATTGTGAAACCTCAACTGAAGAGGGACAGAAAAGTTTTCAGGGAAAAACTGCTACATTTGGAGTAAATGGGAGATTTCTCAAAGTCCTAAATTATATATTTAATAATTCCATTTGTATGTGGTGCTGGTGGTGAACCCCTGAACTTCAAAACACTGAGTGAACAAGAACTTCTTACCACCCTTATTTTAGGTCAGTTTATTTGGGGATCTTTAGTCTGGGACAGAGATTCTGCAAATAGGACACATGCAGAGCTTGAAAGTATGAAATAATTATATATTGGCTAACACAATCAATAGATAGCATGAAAGAGGCTGATAATTAAGGAACAGTCTGCTCACCACCCTGATAGGGCACTTCAGGACTCTTTTCTGCCCAACCACATATCAATCAGGAGAGGAGTCAACCTCCACAGCTACCTAACTATCTATAGGATAGAATCTACAGGAATAGATTCTTAGAGTTGCTGAGTTGCTTTGTCAACTCTGCTAACAATGATTAGACAGATACATATATGTCGTCATAAAAAAAAAAAATGCTTGGATTATGCATTTTTCTCTCCACAGCAACACAATTAGCTTCCATGGAGACATCAGAATTGAGGTTGTTTAAATCTGGGGAAGACAACTGTCAGTGCTGACGTATCATCCGTCTCCACACCACCCAGCAGAGAAGGTCATTTCACACCCACGGAGAAACATGCACAGTTAACCCTAGAGCTAATTCTTCTCATCTCCAGTCTGCTTAGTGCGTAAGGTGTGGTTGGGAGTGGCAAGATCTCCTTCCCTTTCTTGTACATATTTACTCCATTATTCAACTACAGAACAGTTGAGCAATGTCTCTCTGAAGGGCCAACCAGATGGCTGAAGAGATATCAGACCCTTTTTCCTCACATTGATTCTGTAAATGGGTCAATCTGTTCCCAGCTTACAATTAAGACCCAATTATCAATGGACCTGGTCTGTCACCTTATCTGCGTACTGTGCTCTTTGTGGTAAGGTCACCACTCTTGCCATACTTGATATCATGCTTAACTCCTGTCTGGTTTTCTCTTGTGAAGACCTGTCCTGGTTTCAGCTGGGATAGAGTTAATTTTCTTCCTAGTAGCTGGTATAGTGCTATGTTTTAGATTCAGTTTGAGAATAATGTTGATAACACACTGATGTTTTAGTTGTTGCTAAGAAGTGCTTACCCTAATCAAGGACTTTTCAGCTTCCCATGCTCTGCCAGGTGCACAAGAAGCTGGGAGGGAGCATAGCCAGGACAGCTAACCCAACCAGCCAAAGGGGTATTCCATACCATATAACATCACGCTCAAAATATATGGCTGGGGGAAGAAGAAGGAAGGGGGGAATGTTCGGAGTAATGGCTTTTGTCTTCCCAAGTAACTTACGCATGATGGAGTTCTTCTTTCCTGGAGATGTCTGAACACATGCCTGCAGATGGGAAGCAGTGAATGAATTCCTTGTTTTGCTTTGCTTGTGTCCGCAGATTTTGCTTTACTTATTAAACTGTCTTTATCTCAACCCACGAGTTTTCTCCCTTTCCCTCTTCCGATTCTCTCCCCCATTCCAGTGGGGGGGGAGGGAATGAGTGGCTGTGTGGTGTTTAGCTGCCTGCTGGGTTAAACGACAAAAAGACCCCATTGCTTTCCTTTGCATAACTGTCTGTCTTGTACTATGTTTTGTAACAGTAAGATGCAACAATTGTACAGCAATTCCTTTCAAAGAGTCTTAAAGCACTTTACAAATACTGCTGAGTACCACTTGCAGCATTTGTAGAAGCCGAGACATAAAGCAACAAGCCAGTAAGTTCCTCCTTCCATTTCATGCTAAAAAAAATCTTAATTTTCATTGTTTTTTAAAACAGCTTCTCCTTATTTAAGAATCTGGTTACCTTGCTTATTTTAGTAGTATTGAAGAAGAGCGGAATGCACCTCACTCAAAAGAGAGAAACAGCAATATGTTTTGCTGAAGTAAAATAATAATTTGACAGAGTTCAATAAGTTCGATGGAATTTAACTAAGTTTTAACAGTGGTTTCACACTGCAAGGTTCACCTTATTAGTTACTGCATGGAAGAAACAACAAAGGAAAATTGAGTTAAAATGACCCATACAGAGACCGGAGGTGCAAAGAGTAAANAAATGTTTCAGTTCCTTACAATCTTCTGTAATCCCAGATATTAGAAGGTTATTTCCAGACCTATCCATAGAAAAATCTTCTGTCCCCTCAACACCTGCATCACAGAATGGTTGTGGTTGGATTAA
The DNA here is from genome assembly GCA_013400755.1 of Pelecanoides urinatrix. Lineage (NCBI taxonomy): Eukaryota > Metazoa > Chordata > Aves > Procellariiformes > Procellariidae > Pelecanoides > Pelecanoides urinatrix. Next base: position 2,626 of record VZTQ01000176.1, on the reverse strand, counting down.
ACCTATTGAGGTATCTAGTCCAACCTTCCTGGTCAAAGCAGGATAAACTAAACTAGGTTTCCCAGGACATNTTTTAAAACAGCTTCTCCTTATTTAAGAATCTGGTTACCTTGCTTATTTTAGTAGTATTGAAGAAGAGCGGAATGCACCTCACTCAAAAGAGAGAAACAGCAATATGTTTTGCTGAAGTAAAATAATAATTTGACAGAGTTCAATAAGTTCGATGGAATTTAACTAAGTTTTAACAGTGGTTTCACACTGCAAGGTTCACCTTATTAGTTACTGCATGGAAGAAACAACAAAGGAAAATTGAGTTAAAATGACCCATACAGAGACCGGAGGTGCAAAGAGTAAAGAGGACCCTACTGTTGAGTCATGAGGTTCAGAGTGAACCCCCTTGCTCTCTAAATTCCTTTTTGGATCCTAGGTGTGGCTGGAATCACCTTTCTAGAAGATCTTTCTATAGCATTCGGATTGTATTTTAGATTAGAATTGGAAAAATAACTTTTCTAATGGTAGTGTCAAGTATATTGAATCACACATTGGGAAATGTAAACTTATTTCTACAAGTGAGGTCAATCTTTGTCCCTNTTGGGCAACCTATTCCAGTGTTCAACAATGCTCACATAAAAAAGCTTTTCCTTATGTTCAGACAGAATTTCCTGTATTTCTACATATGACAATTGCCTCTGATCTGTCCACTGAACACCACTCAGAAGAGTCTGGCTCCATCTTCTTTACAGCCTACATCAGATCTTTACACAGACATTTATATTTTGAAAATATTCCTCCTGAGTCTTCTCTTCTCCAGGCTAAACAACACCATCTCTCTCAGCCTCTCCTTATATGTCAGATGCTCCCATGTCTTAATCATCTTCAAGATGCTTTGCTGGACTTGCTCCACTGTGACTATGTCACTCTAGGGATCCAAGAACTGGACAGAGTATGCTGGATGTGGTCTCATCGGTGCTGAGTAGAGGGAAAGAATCACCTCCTTCTACCTGTTGGTAGTGCTCTTCCTAATACAACCCAGGATGCTGTTGGCCTTCTTCGACTCAAGAGCTCATTGCTGGCTCATGTCCAACATGAGGACAGCTTCTGGCATCTTCTCACAGAAGCCACTCTGCAGCTCCCCCACCCTGGACTCTGCTACCAAAACCTTGCCATGTAAAATCAATACAACCAGATTTTGCTGGATGGCAGAAATATAATGAGCTTACTATTATCTCTGATTCTCAGTACAGTGACAGTGTAGCTAATAGCATAAATTTTCCTTCAGGAAGATTTTTGCTAAACTTTATCATTTCAATGAGCATATGATATAATAGGGTTTCTCCTGGCTGGTAAACATATATATTTTTTAATGGACCAACTTTATTTTTAAAAGAAAGAAAACCTTAATTAAAACTAAAAATAAGCAAACATAACCCCTGAACATTTTCTTGCATGATGTATGAAAACAGTTGAGCTTTTTCCAAAATTAAACTAGAGTGATTTAATGTGTAAAAAAAAAATCTGAGGAAAAAGTTCTATAATTTTTCAGTATGTTTTCCCTCTGAACAATGAAAAAGAAATAAACAAAAAGACCTCTGATGTTCATCTCTGTGGAGAATTCCTGAAACCACATGCTTTGCAACTATTTCAGAAAAAAAATCAAAAATAATTGTCTGAATATCCATGGTAATTTCTTTTACTAGTACAATCCATAATCTATCTCTTTGCTCCCTTGTATATTTATATGTTTATATCTGTATCTAAAAAGTGGAGGAAACATTACTAATCCTCCTGCCTCCTTCTCAGTTTTACTGTTTACTTCCCCTTAGCATGCAGCCACAAAATCATGGGATTTGTATCACCCATGTTTGTAAAGCAGATGTCTACACCTGCGTTAGTCACTTCGATAGAGAAAACAGACATTTTTATGGTGTCATTAAGTTCATCTTCAAGTAATAAACTATTGCACTATTTCATGCACTCTGAGAGCACAACAAGGAAGATATATATCTCAGGACTACGAGGAACCAAATGGGAATCCACAAAAGACCTGGGACAAAGGGTACAGGGTGTGATACAGGTTGTATTGGGTTTAGTTGGCAAGGTTTTGGTAGCAGAGTGAGGGGGGAGCTGCAGGGTGGCTTCTGTGAGAAGATGCCAGAAGCTGTCCCTGTGTCAGACAGAGCCAGTTCCAGCTATCTCCAAGACCCACTGCTGGCCAAAGCTGAGCCAACCAGTGATAGTGGTAGCGCCTCTGTGTTAACATGTTTAAGAAAGGGTAAAAACTGCTGCACAACAGCAGCTGAGAGAGAGGAATGAGAATATTTGAGAGAAGCAAGTATGCAGACACCAAGGTCAGTGAGGAAGGAGGAAGAGGAGGTGCTCCAGGCATTGAAGCAGAGATTCCCCTGCAGCCTGTGGTGAAGACCCTGCAACGTGGGCTCTCCAGGGGATCACAGCTTTCTTCAGGGCATGTCCACCTGCTCTGGCGTGGGGTCCTCCACAGGCTGCAGAGTGGTTGTCTGCTCCACCGTGGACCTCCATGGGCTACAGAGGGACCATCTGTGTCACCATGGTCTTCGCTACAGATCTGACTCGGAAACGGCTGGAATTAGAATCATTAAGGTTGGAA
>VZTQ01000175.1:25203-74856 GCA_013400755.1 Pelecanoides urinatrix | reverse complement strand
CGAGGGCCGCGCCGGGGCTGGGCCGCGGGGCGCAGGCGGGCACGGCCCCCCGCTCAGGGAGCTGCCGGCCGGCGCGCCCCGGTGAGCTCTCGCTCGAGGTCCTTGCAAAACACATCTGCTCCAGTTGCCACAGGGAAAAATAATAACAAAACCTGATTTTACGCAAAGCTAGACAGCAGAAAACGCCGCCGGTTGATGGCTCTGGGCTCCATCCTGCGTCCTGGACCTCGGGCAGCTTTGCAGTCATCTCAACCTGCTTTTAAACCTACACCGCTTCTCCCATCGGGTGCAAAACAGCAGGTTTATGGTGCACGGCCACCGCAGCCCGGCCCGCGGGGCGAAGCTCGGGGGGAGAGCCCTGGCTCCGGGGGCTGAACAGGAAAGGGCTCAAAACGCCCAGCCCTCAGCCCCCTTGGAACAGCTTTCCAGATTGAGCGATCATTGTAATTAAAATGGAGTCAAGTGTCGTGGCAGAACAGCAGCTAAATTACAGGTCTGAGAGGTGGGGAAAGGCGCGCATCTGACTGCCTGACAATCAAAGGTGGTAAATGAAACTCTGAGCTCCAATACACTGTAATTGCACCCCAATCCGAGAACAGACAAGGCTATAAATTTGCCTCCAAAAAAAGTCATGTTGCAATTCAATTTCTCTCCCTTTCTAATCCATAATTTCAAATATAAGTATTTTAAATTACGATGGGCGATACCTCTGTAGACCAGAGATTGTTGAAAATGAAAAGGGAAAATAAATAGCTATGTAGTAAGTAAACCTGGGCTATCTCCAGCCACTTATATTCCATGAAATTGCTTGCAGGCAATGTCCCAGGAATTGCAGTAAGTAAGGTGAGCACCAGGGTAGCTGAAACTGCCAGGGTTTCAGCTCACCTCCGTACAGGACATCCATCACCCAGCCTGAAAGTCTCCCAACTCGTCACCGGGTGTCTGTCCTTCCTGCTGGCAGGGATAACCAGCTGTAAAGGTATCAGGTCGGGCAATCGTTTCAGCGAGACCTTGTTTAGCTACAAAAAGCAAATTGTTGCCCCCAGGACTTCTCTAGAAATGAAGCACGATTCGGGTGCTGGAGCTGGCGGTGGCCGTGCCGGCGGTGGCCGTGCACAGCTCTGACAACACTCAGCAGAGGACAGTGTTGCTCACACGCGCTGGGAAATGCTGCAACTGCGTGGGCAGCGTATGCTACAGTGGACACATTTAGAAGCACTTATACTGACACTTTTAAAAATACATTAATTTTACACATCTACTACTTCAAGAGTTGGTTTGTATTTTTTTTTTTTTAATTATTCAAAACAACACCCTTTCTCCCTGCTAAAATATGCTCTGTATAGCAATCAGAGTGAAGAGCAATCCTTTGGTCCCTCATCTGTGCAGAACATCTCAGAAAAAAAATCAATACATTATAAACCCTCCCTTCCATGGAACAGCCATCTGCTCAGAGAAGGAAATCCCCACTATACTCCTTGCAGGGCCAGCTGAGGGGGTGCAGGGCAACAATAGGTGTTTACCAAGCAATATCTTAAAAAGGACCCATGGAAGCTCTTTATTAAAATACCACTGATAGACACAGGTGGTTTCCACCAGAAGTTAAGAGGTTTTCTGGAGCACACAGGTAATCCCCAACTGGCAGATCTGCGCAGTCTGGAAACCTGCAGGAACCCACTTGTAGGACCCAGGAGGACCTGGTCTCTTCTGGGAGCTGTGTTTCGGCACACGAGATCCTCATGGCTCATGAGATGCCCGAGCCATTTGCCCCTTTGGCAGCAAATCTAATTACAATTCATCATTAAATGAGGCAGCACAATACACAGGGAAATATTTCCCTCTCATCTCATTTTTACAGAATGGCAAAGCTGGCGTTGGAGGATGACTTTTTTTACTTTTTCCCCCCACATAAAACACATAAAAATTACTAACAGACTCAAGTAAATTGATACTATCAATTAAGTCAGCGGCACTGTTACATAGAAATGAAGCTTAAACATCAAAAGCACAGATGTCAATCCAAAGCAGGTATCTGGTACTGCTGATCTCTCGCCCGGGTCACGCGCAAGATTTAGCTGGGTACACAGGTTTGTGGCCGCAAGCTTTGCGTTTCCTTCGTCACTTATTGAATGAGGTCTTCATTGATTTATTTATTTTAATCAGATTTCTCTCATGCCACACAGACTGATGAAATCTGAGAGGCAGGGCATGAAATAGCAGTACCTAAAAACAGCAGTGAGGAAGAGCGTCTCACTCCACTTCCCCCCCGAAAGCTCGCATGCAGGGCTGCTGAGAGGTGGGGTCTCACGGGATGGAGTCGGCAATACGGGTAACACAGGCGCTATTGCCATCACGGGGCTACCAAGACCTAGAGCGAAGGAGCCGAATCCAGGTCCTTCGGAGGCAGTTAATTGCAAGTGGTTTGCATTCCCTGCAAAGGCAGAGGTACAGCCCAAGAGCAAGCTTTCTGGACTGGATTACTGGGGTCATATCGCAAGTGGGATCCAGCGCCAATATTTAGAAGCGATAGTAATGGGCACCATAAAAAAAGAAAAACAAACCACACCACTGACTTTAGCTTTTCTGTGAGCTCTGGGCGTGATCCTAGTCCCACAGAAGTGTGTGGGTGTTTTGCAACCATTCCCAGTAAATGTAGATCTGTTCTCCTCTCCCTGTTCCCTTATCAGCTCTGCTTGGCACCCATTCCTCCTCCCGGCTTTCCTTCCCCAGCAGGAGTTTGCCGGGGTCAGTGCCCGCAGCCCCAGGCAGGGCTCCACCACCCGCCCCGTGCCCTCCTCGGGGTGTGCAGGGCAGCTGGAAATGAGCCAGTTTCCAGCAGGCAGCCGCCCGACCTGCCTCCTACATCAGCAGGGATAACTGGCTCCCAGAGCGGAGCATCCAACGGGGAACGCCTGCCGGCCCCCGAGCTGCCGGGAAGGAGCTATTTGGGAGCGCCGCGTTTGCAACCTGCGCCTTTAAATTCATTTTACTATTACAGTCATTTCGCTAACTACTTAATTGCAGCCATCTATCTGCGTCTGTCTCGGTCCGACACCCACAGATGCAGCCGCCCACGCAGCCACCCACGCCGGCCCACGCTCTGACTCATGCTCCGAGCCGTTGTCGAAAAAACCCTGCTCCTTGCCGAACGCAAACGCTCTCTTCAAACGTGTGCTGCTACTTTGATCTATTTCCATAGATTCCTGTGAGTCATCTGATCCGTCTCTGATCTAAACCCAGTAGACTAGAGCCTACATGTATGTTGTTTTGCATGAATTTGACTTGCTCGGAGAGCTGACCCTGCTGTAATGCACAGGCACGCGAGAGCAGAAAATTCCTGGGAACTTCTTCCAGGAGGGAATTGCTTACTTATCCAAAAAGAAGAGCAATTATTTCCTATTAAAAAGTCCTATTGTGCTGTAAAAAAATTACATATATATATATATATATAGTGGGAATAGCATTATTCTGAGATACAAGGTCACAGTGATGCTCAGAAACCCTTTCCATCAAACCCCCTTGCAGTGCTTCACCACGCAGCCTTTTCCCACCCCTACCAGCTCGATACCCTCTCCCTCGCGTTGCAGATGGCGACATGGTGGTGCCAAACCTTAACGTGCCCGTTTCAGCAGGAGCGGGAGCCAGCCTGCCACTAGCAGCTTAATTAAGGCAGTGGGGATGATCAGTCCCGGGCACCTCAGGGGCTGTGTGATTTGGCTGCTGGCACAGAGGAAGGCAGTAATGACACCCAGGCTACCACCGAGGTGCCGCGCTCATCAAAGACTTCACACCTACTATCTGGCAGATTTGTGGTCCCTCATTATCCCAAATCGTGAGAGTTGTGCTGCAGGGGTACCCAAATTCCTCCCCAGGGGGTATTTTCGCCCAGTGATCTATCCACACGTACCACTTGTGGGTGAATCTATGAAAGCCATCGGGGGACGTTTCTAAGCCCGCGATCTCTTCAAGCTGTGCCGTGGTTTGGGGGGGTGCTGACGTGGATGGATACTGAGGGGATGCTCGCTCCCACCTGGATGCTGTTTGCCAGGCCACGCCAGCCTGTGCCTGAGCCACCCCCCTGCCCCTCGGCTCCCGGCGGGCAGGACTGCTGGCCATGACCTTGCAGGCGTACCCTCTGCCCTCAGCTGCCTGCAAATATTGCTGCTAAATCCACTGTTGTTATCCTCATTGCCACAGCCTCTCTGCACGCGGCAGGCGGGCAGGATCCCTTTCTGAATGCTTTGCAGGCATGTAGCAGATGGTGCCTGTCACTGAAAGAAAATAAATGCTTTGGTGCCCTGATTTATGTTCACAAATACCCCCTGAATTATTGAGGACAGAAGGCCTGGTTAGAAACGCCTTTCTTAGTGGATTTGCACTCAGTGGTAATAAGTACCAAGCACACAGAGTTCACGCTTTTACCGAGTGTATGTTATATCACTATCAATAGCTTATTTAGATTTGCACAGATGCATTTGAAAAATAATTTAAAAAAAAGAAAAAAAGAAAAAGAGAAGCCAGATGGGCTTCATGAAGTTGTTGCAAGGATCATTCCAAGACATGCCTAAAATGCTAAATATTAGGGGGGGGGGGCGGAAAAAAAGGTGTGAAACTTGGAGCCTACACCTGAGCTTCCTGAAGTTGGTGGAAACGCTCCCGTCATCTCCCTGCGAGAAGAGGGCTGCAGGCATGCAATTAGAGATGGGAAACCCAGGGCCAAATTGCTTTCTTTTGCTCCCTGGGTATAAATCCAGATTAACTCCCTTCTGCACAGCAGATTAGTAACTGAAAGCCGAATCTTGCTGCTAGATTCAAAGCTTTCCAGTGGCTAAGGCTTGGGCTTTTATTTTCCCCATCCATCCTCCTAATGGGTCTCAGCATTGCCATCCCGCCTGGCACCAGCGGGGTGGGGGTACCCATGCACATCATCTCCCCCTGCAAAGCACAGCCCAGTTGGAAAGAGCTTCGGGAGCCGGAGGTTTATTTAAACAGAGTCAGCGGGGCCGGGCGCTCACTGCACCCGTCACGGCTGATCTCAGCTCTCCCCGGCAGCCGGCGAGAGAAGTACCACCATATCTCTCAGCCAGGCATCACGGCGAGCACTGCGTGGTGCATGACGGGGAACGCTCTGCCGGGGTGGAGTGGGATGGTTATTATTTTAAACGTCTCGGACTAGTGAAGCATGAATTTCAATCAGATAATTTGTCACGGGAATAACATCTGCGTCAGGAGGGTGACCAGCCCTTACTGCAAAATACAGCTGTGCCCCAATCCTGGACACCCCAAAAAGCACCAAAAATAGGCTGAGTGGCCTGGGGAGCACAGAAGGGCTCAGCAGCTGGGGGTAACACCACACCAGGTGTTTTTTCCCAGGAAACCTATAATTATGTAGCATTTTGGTATTCAACAACCCCTTCTCCCTCTTTTTCCCTGCTTGTTGCTGTTCATATTCTTTCATTTTGTTTTTGTTTGTTTTCAGGAGAACCGGGGGAGGAAGAAGAGAAAGGGGTAGAAAAAACATTGCGTGATTCGATTTCAATTGCATTGCACTTTCCCGATGCTTTTTTATGCTCGATGGGAGCGACGCGGGCGAGTCGGAGAGAACAGCATATTTCGCCAGCCTGAAAAATATTGCCTTGGGCCTAACCCAAATTTTCATTGGCTTCACTGGAAGTTGAATCAAGTCTATTGAATAGCCAGAGCTGCAATCTGTGATACCAGGGGTTTTAAGAAAAAGATATTCTATGACAGCTTATCTCTCAACAGTCTCAAATATTTTTCATGGGTTTGTGTCCATCAATACTGCTGAGCATCATGCTCAGAAAGCAGCACGCAGCCCTTGCCGGTCCCTTGCAGCGCATCCGAGTGGGAAGCAGTAAAGCAATCACGGCTCAAGAGGAACATTTTTTGTCTTCCAGGTCTATAAATGATGTGCAATATATTAGTAGAATTGAAAGGAATCATAAAAACACATGGAAACTGCCCATTTTCCCCTCTTACTCCTAACACATCAGCTCTAAACGAGATACCCCGGAGAAGCTGCAGTTAAAACGTGGTTGTTTATTCAATTATTTCCATACGCGTCTTATTTATTTAAGATGGAGACAAATACTATTCGCATGCCTGCTCTGCCGGCATTAATCATCTCCTGCATCCCAGGCTGCTGGGGATGAGGGAGGTGGAAGGAACGTGACAGCCGCGCGCGTGGGCGGGCACGGAGGTGGGTGTTTGCCTGTTGGAGCAGAGGTTTGGAGCAAGCCAGCGTGAATGTTAAAATTCAGAGCCTTCCCAGGGTCTTGCACAACATTCCCTGTTTATTTACATATTTTTAAAAAAAAAATATCTTCTCTTTGCCAATTTTTTTTTGCAGTCAAGATGCATATTGTTGGGGTTTTGGGCTGAACCTCTCTCGGGATAAATAGCGATATTTGTTTCTCTTTGGTGGAGGCTCACACATCTGTGGTCTTTGAACACCTATTTTCAGGCTTGCCTCTGTGCTGCGGCTGTAGCATCTTGGCACTCGGCTGCTCTCACCACGAGCCCTCCCTCTCCATTCAGAGCTGCTGAAAGCACCTTGGCCACGTCTGAACGGGGGAACATTTGTTCCCACTCGCTACGGCACAGGGAGAAAGCTGTATTTCAAGAAACGACGTCGGTACAGCGTGCAAATATCCAGCCAATGTAGCCTTTAACAACGCAGGCGTGTAAGCGCGGGCATGGCTGGCACCGCTCGTGGCAGGAATTATCAGTTTGGAGGACTGAAAATATGCTTGCTGGGAAGAGCCACGCCATAAGACCCACGGCATTGTTCCGCAGAGGGGAGGCAGCCCACAGACACCCGATGCAGGGACGGGGGTTATGGTTTTTCCTCCACCGCCAGCTCTCCGTGTTCCCCCAGCCACTGACTCCTAAAACAGCCCAAATCCTTTCTTGAACATTTATTTAGCTTGAGAACAGCTAATTTCACTTTGAATGTGGTCCTAGTCTATTTAATTAACATCGCTTAATCCCATTTCTGAACAAACGAAGGCAGCCAGAAAGGCTTTTGCACCAACACTAGTAAACCTGATCACAGTAAGCCTGATTAAACACTCCCAAGTTAAACACCTCAATTAATCTGTGCATAGCCACACCTGAGAGCCAGTCCTTTAGATTAAACCCCAGTGGCAGGGTATACCTTATGGGGTATTAGCCTACCTCTTTAATATCTGAATGCTACTTATAGAATCATAGAATCATAGAATCATTAAGGTTGGAAAAGACCTCTAAGGTCATCGAGTCCAACCGTCAACCCAACACCCCCTATGCCCACTAAACCATGTCCTTGAGCACCTCATCTATACGTCTTTTAAATACCTCCAGGGATGGTGATTCCACCACTTCCCTGGGCAGCCTGTTCCAAGGCCTGACCACTCTTTCAGTAAAGAATTTTTTCCTAACGTCCAGCCTAAACCTCCCTTGGCGCAACTTGAGGCCATTTCCTCTCGTCCTATCGCTGGTTACTTGGGAGAAGAGACCAACCCCCACCTCACTACAACCTCCCTTCAGATAGTTGTAGAGCGCGATGAGGTCTCCCCTCAGCCTCCTCTTCTCCAGACTAAACAATCCCAGCTCCCTCAGCCGCTCCTCATAAGGCTTGTTCTCCAGGCCCTTCACCAGCTTTGTTGCCCTTCTCTGGACACGCTCCAGCACCTCAATGTCCTTCTTGTAGTGAGGGGCCCAAAACTGAACACAGTACTCAAGGTGCGGCCTCACCAGCGCCGAGTACAGGGGCACGATCACCTCCCTGCTCCTGCTGGCCACACTATTCCTGATACAGGCCAGGATGCCGTTGGCCTTCTTGGCCACCTGGGCACACTGCCGGCTCATGTTCAGCCGGCTGTCAACCAGCACCCCCAGGTCCTTCTCCTCTGGGCAGCTTTCCAGCCACTCTTCCCCAAGCCTGTAGCGTTGCCTGGGGTTGTTGTGGCCGAAGTGCAGGACCCGGCACTTGGCCTTGTTGAACCTCATGCAGTTGGCCTCGGCCCAACGATCCAGCCTGTCCAGGTCCCTCTGCAGAGCCTTCCTGCCCTCCAGCAGATCAACACTCCCGCCCAGCTTGGTGTCATCTGCAAACTTACTGAGGGAGCACTCAATCCCCTCATCCAGATCGTTGATAAAGATATTGAACAGGACTGGCCCCAAAACTGAGCCCTGGGGAACACCACTCGTGACCGGCCGCCAACTGGATTTAGCTCCATTGACTACAACTCTTTGGGCTCGGCCGTCCAGCCAGTCTTCTTCTTATTTATCTTAGAATCATAGAATCATTTAGGTTGGAAATGACCCTTACAGTCATTGAATCAACCCAACCCCCCCATGCCCACCAACCATGTCCCTAAGTGCCACATATCTTCTTACTTCCCATCTAGTTACGACAGCAAGGAAACCCATCGCACCTCCTAGAGATGTGATACATGACCCTGCTGTGCCCACAATGAATCAGGTGGCTCTTTAGCTTGGCCAGCAGAACGACTCCCCTTGTTGGGTGCCCTCTGCCACGAGCAGAGCCTGAATTGGTATGACAAGACTGCTGATGTCCTGCTGACATGAAGATCAGCCTCGCAGAGGACAAGCTGACGACAGGCAAAGCTCACAAAAGCAGCAAAGCAAAAGCCAGTCTCACCCACCTTTACCTGCCAGTAACAGCAAGGAAGGCTTTAATCTCACCAAAGCCTTAGGCAGTGCAATAGCATCCATCCTCTTGCATCCTCCCTTCTTCATCCTTCCCAAGGAAAGTCCTCAACATAGCAAAGAAGAAAACAGGTTGAAACGTAGCAACTGCTTGAACCTGCTCTTTGCCTTCTTTAAAAAAAAAAAATTTTAGCAAAGACCCTGAGGTGGGAGCCCAGGGAGGAACAGGCTGCATCCCACCCTGCCCGGAGGAAATGTAATCAGCAAAGCCCCTGGAGAACGGGGGCCAGCTGCTGTCCCTCTCCCAGCTGTGCCAGCACCACCGCTTTGATTTCAGCTGGGGAGCTAAATGTAAAAAAAAGAAAGGTAAAAAATGAATGTATGTGGTTCCATTCACCAAGCAATAAAAATGTGGTGTGAGTATGGCAAATGGGGATCCAAGGCAATTTGAAGAGAAAAAAGGGCCTTGTGCGTTGTCTCTCTTTTTTGAAATACATTTAAAGAATAGCTTTAAAGGATGGTTCTTCTGTTTTCTATTTAACAATGGAAAGAAAAACATAAACTCGGCGTTTTTGCCCTCAACCACAAAGACTGCAAATTTATTCTGGGAGAAAGCAAAATGGCATCTCAGCGCCTAACACATTCAAGACTCCAAGCGCTCCAAAAATAAACCCGAGCATCACAAGGCAGGCAGCTCTGTAAGCAGGCTCTGTGCAGGGATCGCCTGCCCCTGTCAGAGCAGATTTCATGAGGCTTTATAGCAAAGTTGGCTGGTGAGGACTCTGCTGTCTAATCCGCAAATCGCACCTGATATTGTAGGAAGAAATGTTGGATGTACTCAATATTCACATCATCTGACTGGGGCTCCAAATAGCATCAGGAGCCCTTTCTAAAGAGCTTACGAAAAAGGCAGTGATTGGGGAAAGAAGGACTAAAAAGGGAATAAAATACAGAATGGCACTTATATATATATCTGACAGCTAACAAATGGCTTATTTGCTACCTGTAGAGACATGCCTGTTGAAAAACACTGGATCAGTTGTCTCCCAGTGTTGGAGGCTCTACTGGACGCCTTGTTCTTGTATGGAGCACAAGGTAAACATGGTCCCTACGGTGGAAAATTGGTGGGGGTTTGTTCCAACAATGGAAATGCATCATTTCTGGAATTAATACTCAAAGTCAATATAATGTTATATTAGGCTATAAAATACGCGTTCGGTTTCCTGAGTAAATCAGCATTTACACAATGCGAGCAAAGGGGGGAAATTCTCTAAGCACCACTGAGGAATGAGCTCATTAGAAAAACCCCGTTTTACACAGTTAATTTGTCATTATCAAGTTAGTCTTGGTAGAAGCTCTTTGATGTGTTTCCTGCACTCCTGGAATTACCCTCATTTTACAGGGACCGGGTCACTGGCCCCAGGTGCAATGTACCATAGCGGCCAGCCCCAGCAAAAAGCCATCACTCCTGTGGGGAGGAGTCGGAGCATCCTGCTCCCTCCTCCTCCTCACAGCCTGGTCGGCATGACAGCCCTCCGCCTGCCAAAAATACAGAGGCGAGGACTCTCCCTGCATCCCAGTATGAGGCCGAACCGCAGAGCCCCCTGACCCTCACCGTTTACTCCCTGTGCACTACTGAAGGAAAGGAGGGCATTTTGGGGATGCAGAATTTGGCTCCGGCTCACGAGCCAGGCGGTCTTCACCGCAGGGTCTCCTCTGCATTCTCTCTGTTGAAGTAGATTTGTGTAGAAATGATGATGCCTTTGTTACGGGTAGATGTTAATAGCAGTATCCAGACAAGCAGTGTAATTTCCGATGCTATGTTAAGGCTGGATCCCACAAACATCTACGCTCCTGAGTAGGGTGAATAAATATGCATATGCCTCTGTGGGATCACTCTCCTGACTTGCTTTTTATCCTAAACCCTGGTGAAATAAAAGGGTTTATTTTTAATAAGCCTCCACTGCAACTCAATATTTAGACTTTGTGGAAAACCAACAATAAACCTTTCCATGCAGTGCAATGGCTTTGGGGGGGCTTTATCCAGCATCCCCTGGCCCGGGGCACAGCCTCTGCTCCCGGCCCCTCCGTGGTGAGGAGCCCAGGGGTCCCCGGCCCCCGGCCAGCCGTGCCGAACACGCCGGCCTCCGTGTGGGTGTCCGGGGCTGTCGCTGTTCCTGCTCCGCTTTTCACCTGAGCTTTTCTATTTGGGATCGCTGTACACTCATTAATTACTACTCTGAGCAGCGTGATGGACTGGGACGGGTTTAGGCTTGGGGGAGGCGGGGGAGAAACAGCGGTTTGGTGCGATCCAGCTTTTGCGACGTCTGCATCTTTTCCCCCTCGCTCCGGCGGAAAAACAAGAGCCGTGACAAGCGGGGGTGCAGCATCGCCCACTGCCTGCTCCCACTCGCTTCAGGAAGAAAACAGCCTGCTCTCGGTTCCTCCGCGCTCGTCTCGGCTCCCAGCGGCACGCCAGGCTTCCGGCGAGGTGGGGAAGTCGTGTCAGCCGGGCAGGTACACCTCCGTGTGCCCAGGAGGCCGGAGACTAAACACCTTACCGATTCCTTTCCGAGGACGGGCGGTAGAGGAGTGCTTGCAGGGGTTGCATACTGTCATCGTTGGGGGATGAAGTTCACCTCTAAGGAGAAACTAGCCGTGAGCAGAGATGGCGTGTCGGAGTCACTTATTTGCTATTTATTTCCCTGGATTTCCACAATACTAAAGCGGCACCCATCCAAAAAGCTCTGGGCTCGGCGCCATTATTTAAAACACGTACATCCAAAGTTAGCCACCCCCTGGCAGCCTCACCCCCAGCAACACCCAGCTGTGAGCTTCAAGGGGGAAAAAAAAGAAAAGAAAAAAAAGGGGGGGAGGGGGGGCGGGGGAGAAAAGCAAGCAATGTCGGTGCCTGAGGTCCCCCTCAGCCATCACACCCTTCTCTGGCAGGAGCAGGACCTCCCTGTAACGCCCAGCTCCTCGTATTCTCTTCGTCTGCAACGGCCACCGCGGCAGGACACGAGGCAGACCCCGGACTCGCCGGCAGCCGACGGCACCACCACGGCCTCACCCTGCAGCCGGACTTGGCTACGAGCTCCTCACGTCCCTGCAGGGCGCAGGGGTGCCAGTGGCCACGCCAAGAACAAGGATTTCTAAATCCTGGTTTCTGAGCAGTTAAAGCAGGACGAGAGACCGTCTGCAAGGCGAGGGAGAGCTTTTTCTCAAGCCAGGAAAGGGAACTGTGCCTCTTAATATAGCAAGGGGAGTAATATAAAAAGAGTTTTCCCTATCTCCCACCTCCCATCCCTCCTACAGACTGACTTATTTTAGTGCCTGGCTACACCCCGGCATGCAGAAAACCATTAGGGTTGCCAAACGCCTGTTTCAGGAGACAATTTACATACACAAAATAATTAAGGTTTTATTTGCCTCTCCTCACCGGAGCACCCGAGGCTAAGGCTGGCCAGAAACCCCACGGACAGCTCCTGAAGTTTCAGCTAACTTCACTGGCTGCTTGGGAGCAGACTGCCACTTTTGGCTCCTTCCCCAAATCCCAGAAAGCTTCTCTGGTCCTGGCTATGCCTCCGAGCGGGCTGGCTCGGCTGCAGGGGCGGGATGCTGGGGTCACGGGGAAGGGCCGCGTCGGGTCCCTGCCTGCCCCGGCAGCCTGCGGGGGGACGAGGGGGGACGTTCGATGGGTCGTGGCTACACGACGCCACGGCTGTCGGCAACCTGGAGTCTTGGCGTTTGGAGTGAGGAAAGCGAGACCCCAGCTCCGTCGGGGTAAGGAAACCTCCCCTCCTATACCAGCTTTCTTCAGCAGAGAGAGACGCTAGTCACAGCCATAAAGACCACAAAGTCATAAATTAAGACCACAAAGGCTGTTTGCATGTAGTTTCGGAAAAAGCCTCAGCAAGTAAGTCTCCCTTGGGAAGAAATCCTGTAGCTTCCCCACTTTTTCATGGTCGTCAGCATCCCCCTCCTAGTCCCAGCAGGGCGAAGCTCTTCTATTACCCCCTGACACAGGGCACATCTGCAAAAGCATCTCTGCTGCGCACCAAGGACTCCAAGCTAACGAGAGCCGTTTCTTAATTTTTGGTCAAACTAAGTACTTTCCATCACAAAGGCACTTGCAGCAGAATTCTGTTGTTGATGAATGCATATTGATGAAAATTGACACTTTATAAATGAAGGATTCTCCATTTAAAAAAAAAATCATTCTTATTTTATGGAGTTTCCTTCTAATAACATTATTTTTACCTATTAAATTACATGTCAGAAATAGTTATTGTATCATGTCATATTATGACAAGAATAATAGTTGAAATATTCTCATTTTATTTTCCATTACAATCACAAAGAGCAGCTGTTATCTGGTACTATTTGAGACATCTTCTCTTTGTTCTAGATCAAAGTGGCTCCTGTTTGTGCCCTAGCGAAGCCGTCAAACCATTTCGTTACAACACGAACAAAAGCCACTTTGATCTAGAAACAAAGGCAAAGTAGTTTAATCAGTATCAAGCTCAAACCACTCTTAATTAAAAAATAAAAAATAAAAATTGTTGAAGCTCTTATGTCATATTATGCGTCATATGTGTCAGTAATTGTAAGGCATGTAATGCGCTGCCTTCACGGGTATGACATGAAAAGTTGGAATGGCAAAACATCCCCATGCACTAACCAAATTTTGAAATACCCAAACAAATCTTCCTCAAAATTCTAAAAAAATTAGATTTTTCCAAAATTCCAATTTATGGAAAAGTAAAAATATTTGGGTTTGTTCTAATTCGGCAGCTATAGATTATTTTCCTTTGTAGCGTTTCATAAGAATCCTGAAATCTGATGAGCTTTATACCTCTATCACTTACTGGATTTCCAAAACGTCATCTTCAAATGACTTCTGCTAAAGCATAATTTGTTTAGCAATGTGTTATCACAGGAATTTGCTGAATTCTTTCTGAACCAGCAGATCTCCGGGGAGGGGGGGGGGGGGGGGGCGGGAAAGGCAAGCAGAATTAGTGAACCCAGAATATTTCAAAGGCACATTTTGGTTTCATCAAGAAGGTCCCAAGATAAATAACCTAAGATTTTTCCCTTAAATTTATGATACATTTATAGATTAAAATAGCAAAATAAAATAATTTTTTTTAAATAAAAATATCAAAATAAAGTATTTTTATATGAATTGCATAAAATAAAGTTTTAAGGTCAAAAGACATTTCAGAATCCTTAATTTTTAGATTACGAGATTACAGGTTTAGGGATGAAGTAATATCCCCTAGGTTTTCCATCAGCTTTACTGGCTGTCTCTTTTGCTGAATGGGGGAAGGAAAAGCCCCATCACCGCCGCTGGAGGCTGCGGTGGCAGCAGGAGAGGTAGGAAGGACCACGGGTTTGTGTTTTCCTCTGGAGAACAAAGCTCCTTGAGAAACCCCCTCTCCTGCCCCGGTTCTGCAGAGCATCTCTGCTTTCCCTTTTGCCTGCCACCCCTCAGCCTCGATCGTTACTTTTATTTATGCAAACTTAAAGCCGTATGTTTTAAAGGACTGTTTCAGCACTTCAGCAGATGCAAAGCCCAACAGCTGGATATTAATGCAACTTGGCATCACAACAATTCGGGGGCTTTTTTTTTTTTTAATTAACGCTCTACCGTATTACAACAAGGAAACAGTTTCTCCTCTTTTATTACCATCCTAGCCCTGAGCCAAGTATTAAATAAGATTTAATTTAATTAGTTCTTATATTCTCCTCTCTTGCAGGATTATTCAGTAACAAAAGGTTCTTACCCAGCTCCCTTTCTCGCAGGCAGATAAAAATCCTGCTGATGGTGGTGGGAACACATCAGGCACCTAATTTACATGCAAGACGTGTTATTGGGCTCTGAAAAGTAGAGATATTTTCAACCAGTCCTGCGGTTCACCTTTTGTTCTGCCGCGCGTTCACAAGCTGCTCTGCTCTACGTGCTCTTCCGCAGTACGTGGGGACGTCGCCAGCGTCGGGCCCGGCGCTCAGCACCGCGGGGCTCGGCCCACCTTTGGGTCGCTCCTGAAAAACTAAAGCTTCGAGCTGTAGGTTCAAGGTTTATATACGCTGGCACCCCCTTATCCTGCTGGCATCGCTCCTCTCCCTCATCCCCAGCTTTTCTCTGCAGACTAGATGAGCCGGTTTTCCTCACCCTTGCGTTTCGGAGGAAGGATCGGTGGTCCTAGGAAATGCCTCCAGTCTCCTCTTTAAGCACACTCCTACTTGGATGTGGACCTCTGGCGTTTTCAGCCCCGCTGGGTATTTGCATCCAGAAGACATCCTCCCCGCTCGTTCATGAGATCGCCAGGTAGGGCCCCACCAAAAGCCTTGCTGAGGACAAGGGCTACAGCATCTCTTGCATCCCCACGCTTCACCATTGAAAAAAGGGAATTAGTCGGGTGGCTGCCGGGCCCCAGCAGGGCTCCGCTCCGTCTACCGAGGGGAGGCTTCCACCCCGGTTTGAAGACATGGAGTCTTCAACCGTTGTGTGGGCCCGAGGTAGAAACCGACGGAGCGGGAGCTCGAGGGGCGTTGCTGGGACAGAGCTCCCCAAGGGACACGAGCCATGTCAGCACGGGCTGGAGCAGGAGCGAGCCTGAGTCTCGTCCCGAGCAGGAACAGCTGTGAAATGCCGGCTGTGCCTCCAACGCAGCCTCAGACGGTCCCCGGTGCTCGCTCTGGGCAGCGAGCGACTGTGAAGGGTGCTGCTGAAGGCTTTGACACCACCGACATTTTGGCACCGCTAACCACGGCTTGTCACCTTGATCTGTCCCTCGGGTGACTGGGAGCAGCAACATGCCCTGGGCAGCCCGGACTGGACCTGGCTTGAGAAATCTTGTAGATGTTTTTGCTTTGGAGTGGGTGTCTCATCCTTCTGAGGCAGCAATAAACAACCTAAACGTTGCAATTAGTCACTTAAAATCAAATGACATTGACAGCCGCAGCCTGGGTGGAGCACGGAAAGCGAAGCCTTTGCAAGGGGCCCTTGGGGAGGGGAGGCACAGTGTCGTGTCACACAGATAACCTTTGGGGAGTAAAAAACTGTGCCCTAAGCTTATGAGCTAGGCAGAGCCTGCTCCATGAAGCACACGCTTCTATCCAAAAATAAAGAGCATCACCGTGAAGCAGCAAATTACAGCAAAACCCAGAGCCTTGGGACGAACGCACCCGAGAGGATGAGCAGTACCCAGCTCTGAAGGTTTTGTTCTGTCCAGAGCAGAAAACCCATCAGCTGAGTCAGGCTGCTCTGCTGTGAGTCACATCCCCTGATATCACGATAGTCCTGCCAGCAGGCTGGCCTGAGCCGGGGCTAAACCCTGCCCGCTGCCAGCCACCCTCTGCCCTCGGCATCCGAACCGCCCCTGCCTCCGAGCGCATCGCCTGCCGCAAAACCGATAGCGGCGCTCCAAGAGTAGAGCAAGAAGTTTTGGCCAGAAGCAGTATCTGGAGGAGACGTCGAGCGGCAGCAGCTCTGTGAGGGGAAGGGAGAGATTGATGGGAAGAGCGAGGCTGGGGGGGAGAAGCCTGGGCAGGAGTGGGCGTCTGGTCCAGGTACTGGTGACAGCGTGCCAGGATGCTTTTGAGTCTGCGAAAAGCACTCTGCGAAAGAAGAAAAACGTTCGAGCAGCGAGGTGAAAGGTCTGGAAAAAGCAGTGAGTGAGAGGGATGGAGGAGGAGGAAACGTGGGCACAGAAGTAGGTGGTGCCACATAGCAAGTTTCTGATGTAGCCGGGAAAGGCATCCAGAGCTCCCGATTCCCAGTCCCACACCCTCACCAGGAGACCATCTGTCCTCTCCCGGGGGGAAGGAGCCCCCGGGTCAGGCGAGACTGCTTTCCTTATCCTGCCAAAAATAGCAGGCGGTGCTGAGCCTCGGCACGGCACCGCTTCTCGGGGTTCCTGCTCCAAGCTAGGGCTGTGCCTGCTGGTACCCGCTCTACGGGAGAGGGGCATCCCTCCTCTGGGGCCTGCCGTACTCACCTGCCTCCTAAAATGGTGGCTCAGAAGATGCTTTAAAAGCATCAGATGATAGCTCTGATGTTTTTCCTCCGGTGCACAGCCATAGCTATTCCAATTCCTCCCTCCGGAACATTTTAAAGAGGGGTTTGGGTAGGGCTTTTGTCCAATGAAAGGTTGTCTTTCAGGAAGACAGACGTTCCCCCAAATTCTGTTGAATGCAGACTGCAGAGCAAAGCAACCAAACAAAACAGTTCGGTGGTGGGTCTTATTTTTTTTCCCCTCAAGCCTTAATTCGAAGGAAAATTTTAACAATTCTGAACAGTAATTCTTTTTCATGGTATCGTCTGGGGTTGTGAGAGCAGGCACAACATTCACCCATTTCCCTAAGTCCTGACGCTCAGGCAGCACAGGAGGACTCACAAGCGGTGTTGGGAATGCCTTCGGCTTGCCTGTGCTGCTCAGCTGCAGCGCGGGCACGTCCCCAGTGCACTGACTTCATCCCCTGGAGCCGCCAACACCCCGCGGATCCCCTGCCCTTGCCCTGCCTGCGCTCGCCGCAGCCGGTGCCCTGAGCCACGGGGGTGACCTGCAGCAGCTCCGGAGCGGGGAGGACACGGCCCGGACAGGTCCTTCGGGAGGGTGCCAACCCGCCGGCATGATCAAGGGGAAGCGTGCTGGTGGCCCAGGTGTCTCCTGTCATGGAGACCATGCTGCCCAGCACAGTCCAGGGGACTTCTCACCTTGACGATTAAAAAGCGATGAGATGTAGGGGATGCCTACGTGGGTGTTGGAGGACTGGATGCAGGCACCGTCAGGTGCACCCAGCCTCTCATCATCAGGCTCCCTCTAGGTATATGAGGTTAAGCATCCAAGACTGGGAGACCAAAAAATTGCTCAACAGTTCTGAAAATCAAGGTGTAGCTTGTCCACAAAGAACAAGGCGTCTCTGGTAGGTGGTTTAGCAGCACCTCGTGGGGTCAGGAGCAGGGTAAGAGCAGCAGGTGAAGCATCCTACCTCTTCCTCCGCATGGCAGAGCTGCCCAGAAGCCCTTGCCAACACGGCATGTTTCAAAGCGCTTTGCAAATATCACAGCCCGTGAGGAGCAAAATACTTCACACTAATTTAATAAACAGGGTGTAAAGCGGGGGATGGGGTGGATGGCTGCGCCCAGCCTCGCTGCCAGCCAGGGACAGAGCACCAGGAAGCCCCGTGGCCTTGGGCCCGCGTCCCCCCGGGGTCCCCTGCCAGCAGCACACCCCTCCTGGGGTGCCAGCAGCTCCTCGCGCAGCCGCAGCGAGGAGCAAACCAAATCAGTCTCTTTCCATCCCATGGGAATGCAAACTTTTGACATCGTCCAAGAGGCCCCGTAGATGTAAGCTGTACATTTACATGTCTCTGCTTTCTCCCCGTGAAACGCGGGTGCCAATTTTGCTGTGTTACCAGTAATAAACTTTTAATGCCACGTATTCAGGATCCCTTGTTTGCCCTGTAGAAAGTTTCTCTTCATGCATCAGTCGGAGAACAAAGCACGGGCTGTTTAGCCGCAGGATTTAACCACCTGTTGTAATACTTCGTTGATCTAATCTTTTGTTTTAATTAAAAGCCTTTCAGTTTGGTTTGCAGGTTTTTTTCCTCCCTGCACCGAACGCAGGCTTGCCACCTGCTTTGCCGGCTCCATCTCGGCTGTGGAGTTCACATCAAACCTCTTTGATTTCCCTCAAATGCATGGAAATGGCTAGAAAAAACCCAAAGCCACCCGAACACGCGTCCACCTGGAGGCCCAGCACCGTCCAGCCGGTGCTCGGTACAATGAAGGGTGACATGAAATGGCGCCAGGTAAGTGGAGAGCCAGCAAGGCGATTCGCACGGTGTCTGCCGCTCCTCAAGCCTCCTAATCTCTATTTGAGGGAAGGAAGAAACAAACAGCCTGTGGGAAACGAGGAGGGACCCCGCTCCAGGGGCACCAGGGGATTATTTCGGACAGCAAGAGAAAGTGGTTTGCATGAGATTTAAACTTGGTTTCAAGCACTGACATGAATTCTTCTCTATCTCATAATTAAAACATCTACAGTTACCTCCAAGATCTCCTGCAATGGATGCATACTTTAAAATGGCCACTTTGAATATCACTCCAACTTCTTTCCTCTGCAAATTTAAATAAAACCCAGACTCCACCAGCCAGCAGAAGTACTTTTTAGCCTTTTGAGTAGGTCACTCCAGATGAGGAAAATCAACAACCAGAGAAACGAGTTTTCGGGAGACACGAAGAAGAGAAAAACCCAGCAGCAGAGATGCCACCGCCACTGAAGCGATGCACCGGTGCTGCCTTGCCCACCCACTCACGACAACCCCTCAGCAAGAAGATACGACCCTCTCTCCCTCCCATTTGCGATTCAGTGTTCCTATCAAGCTTTAAAAGCTTTTCTTATCTTTCCGAGAAGTACAACGATAGCCCTTTACACCTGGCCACATGCTTAACACGCCAAAATAATTTGAAAACTCTGTATTCGCACTAGTTCTGGCACTTCACCTTGCAGTGCCAGCAGCACGGCAGGGAACCCTACGCAGCCCCAACCAGCCCCACAGGGTTATCTGCAGCTAACGCGGCCACCGCCGCACGGGAGAAAGAAAAGCCAAAATAATCCCTGAGAAGACCGCAGCAAGGCTTTGGGCATACCAAGGGCTGCGGTTTGCCAAGCCTTCCTCCCTGCTTTGGCAAGCGGTACGTATTAAAACCAATCGCCATCCACAGCATCCGAGGCTCTCCCCCGCTTCCCCGAAGGCGGGCGGCTGCCGAGAGCCGGTGGGTCCGGCCGGCGAGGCAGCCGGGGCGCAGGGGAGACGGCTGCTCCGTGCCGTACCGCGCCGTGCCGCTCAGCCCTGTCAGGATGTGTCACAACAGGCGGCGTGTCGTGCCTCACCGTTTCATCGAGCAACAAGCAAAAAAAAAAAAAGGAAAAAAAAACGATTCGGATCTAATATGTGAGTGGGCCGGTATGTGCAAAAGAGATGAATATGAAGTAAAACATGCCGGGTGCTACAGTAATAACCGGGCGCACGCAGGAGAGGCTGGAAGTGAGCCAGGGAGGGGAGATACGAGAGGGATGCTGCCGAGATCCGTCTCTGCGTGGCAGCGAAGCTGAAGCTCCTGAATGAGCGCGAGGCGGATCCCGCGGCGTGGGCGTGAGGCGGACACCCCTCCACCCAAACCGGGGGGAGCCCTCGGCCACGTCACCCCCAGGCCGGGACCGTGCCCCCTCCCGGGCTCAGCCGGGGGCTCGCCAGACACCTGGGACTTTCGTGGGGAAGGGCTGGGTTTTGTCCCTTAAAAATAAGGGGGTTCTTGTACACACACTGGGCCCAGTAAATGGCACTGCCAAGCACAGAGATGAGCGACTTCAACAGGTCCTTGGGAAACACAAGAACGTGTCCCCTGATATTTGTGTGTTAAAGGGGGGACCAGCTCGCGCTCCCTTCTACGGCACGGCGACGCTGAACCCAAGGGCCCCTCGGGCAGCGGCTTCGTGTCCGTGCAAATCCCCTCCCGGGGGGAGGCGGAGGGGGGCCGGGGCGGCAGGTGGGCACCCGCCGCCCAGCGGCACCCCGGAGCCCGCGCCTCCCTGCCTGCCCCTCGCCACCCGACGGCCCGTGGGTGTTCGACACGGCCCCTTCTCAGCAGTCAAACACGCGTTTACGAAGCGCGAACTTGCATACGGATGAGTCATCACGAGGTTTCAAAATGTGTAAATATGATCACATCCTAATTCGGCGTGTTACCGATGAACTACCCTGAGTCTGTGGGGCTACTCAGCTCCGCAGAAACCTTGGAAATTCCTGCCCACCCTTGTGAGGAAAAAATTCCATTACATTCGTGTCACTGCATCCAAAGAGTTAATTTTTTTTTTTTTAATTTTGGCACCGGATTTCAATGGAGGCTTGTGTGCAGTTTTACAACCCAGTACTGCTATGTTTTGCACCACCAATTTACAACCGAGTAATAAGCAAACACAAGATTTTTTGGCTACATAGGATTTTCCAAGGTGATTAAATAATTTTCTAAATACCTCTGAGAATGAAGCTGTCTAAAATCCCCAAGGTAATAGGAAATTAACTGCATACACATGCACTCTAAAGATACAGGAGGAATTCCAATTTACTGAGAAGTAATATAAAATATTTAAGAAAGCAAACAAAATTGAATAAAACCCCTTGCAATGTAAATTAAACCTACCAAACCAGCAGCAACCACCTTCGCTGCAACGGCTCCTCCGGGGGACTCCACGCCTGCACCAGCCAGCACGGCCCCTACGCCACCAGAGACCATCGCAGATGGTGCCCGTCCCAGATGAACACGCTTTAAAGACCTCCGAATATTCTGTTAAATGGGCAAGAGCATTCATCAACCCTTTCAGCATCTCCAACCGCAGCCCCCCCACCCCGTGAGCGGTACTCTTTGTGGACTTTACCCAAATAACAGGGAGCCAGGCTGGGGGGGGTGGTTTTGGGGTGAGCTGTTGTCTGGGGCACCATCTGATGACCCAAGGACTTGGCAGTAGCCTACGTTAGGGCTTCCCAAGCTTTTCCGTAGCGGGAGCAACCTCCACCGCCTCCCTCAGCCCTGGGGCTGCTGCCTGCTGGAGCTGCCAGCTTGCCCAGGGACGGGCAGCCAGCCTTGACCCATCTCCTTGGGCGGGAACTGCAGCCCAAAACCGTGTGAGAGGGGGACGCGCCCTTCATGAAGGGGCAAGCAAGGGGGCAGGGCGAGCAGCCCTGCCTGGGGACCTTCCCCGGGCCGGGGCAGACCTCCAGCCCGGCACAGCCGGGCGGCCGGGCAGGGGGAGCGCAGAGCCGCCGGAGGAAGGGCTCTGGAAAGCCATCCCTCCTGAGCAGCTCGAGGAAATTCATATTTCATGTTCTGCTCCTTCTCTGCCCACGGAGTTCTTTCTCGTGGTGGTGCGTAGGTGTATGTGAGGGATTTATCCTTTCCCCACTGAATCACTGCAGCACAACATCTTTTCAACCCTTCTGTACAGCAGAAAAGAGCCTCATGGCATCTCTCCTCATTTTCCTGCTTAAGGAGACAGCCAGCGAGCTCCGCAGCGCGACCCAGCTGCACCCCAGCTCAGGGCTGGGAGGGAGCACGACCCCTCCCCGCCCCGGCGGAGGCATGCCTGGGGGAGCGGACAACCCCCCCTCCTGCCAGCTGGCACCCCGAAACCGCAGCCCAGCCCGCCGGCGCCCAGTGTGAAGGTGCTAGGGACGCTGCTGCTTTTCCAGCTGGAAAATCGCTCCGTGCTCGAGGGAAGGGGCAGAGCGGGGTGCCCTGAGCACGGTGTGCTCTCCCCACCGCCTCAGGGGCCCAGATCCAAGCCAAAGCATTACCAAATCCCAATTACTGCAGTAACGAGCATTTGTGCTTTAACTAGGGGCCACTGGAAGACGGTTCATCACCATGTCTGAACCTGGTGTTTGAGTTTTCTGTATTTCAAAAAGAAAATGTGGAGGAAATGAGTTCTGCAGCTGTTGTCATGGGCAAAGCCATCGCCATGAGCAGAGGCACGGCCACGAGCGGATGCTTTCCCTGCTGACCCCCATATAAATTGCTTGTTTAGAAAAAGACACAGGAGCTTTAGGCAGGTAGCCAGCAATAAAAATTTAAACAACAAGGTTTTTCGGCTGCATGAAGAACAGGCACCTCCTGAAATTTCAAATTAGCATTAATGACCCTTCTGTAAGAGTTGTTTAATCCAACAGCGCTTTCCAACTGAGGACCTCTCAGCGTTAAGCTTCACAGCAGCTTGATGAGACACTGAACCTGGTGGGCCTGACACGAGCCTGTGGGCCCTAGCAGGACCCTGCCTGCCAGGCATCACTGTTCTTACTGAACTGTCAGTCTCTGAGCAGCCAGATCAAGTTAAAAGAAAAAAAAAACACTACAGGTTTTCCAATTATACTTTTGTGCAGCCTGGAAGATCAATAAATAACTTGTGGCATATTCTGTCCCATCCTTGCACCTTCACGACACGAAGTGCCCAGCTCCTTCCTTCCTCCGCCTATTGCCTCTCACAGAACAGGGCAAGATCCCACTGGAAGTCCAGACAGAAACCAGCAGACGTTAAGCCTTTGGTTCCGATTTCCCACATTTAACCTCCTCCTCCGGGCTGGGAGATCGCGCCCTGCTCTGACCCCATCGGGCCGAGCGGATTCTCCCCGCTGCTGTGAATCACTCCTGACCCCTCTGCCACCTCAGCAACCTGGATGTTTTTGAAGGTTTTGGTTCCCCCCCACTTCTCTTTGATATTTTTGCTCCCTGGTCTGTTTCTCTTCCCTTTTTATACCCCATCTCCCATTCAGTTTCTGTCCTCCAACGACACTTTAGCATTTGACCATCGAGACGCCGGCCACCGTTTAGAAAGCAAGTTGAAACACGGTGGATCCCCAGGAGGATTGCTGAGGGCAGCCATGGGGCTGGGCAGCCATGCTGCATCTCCTGAATTCCCAGAGACCGCTTGTAACTGCCTAGTATCACCTCCCAGCAGACCTGCTGTGTTTGCATTCTTGTGCAAATACAAGGACAGACAAAAGCAAGAGTGCAGGAGGTGGAGAGGGCATTAAATCAGAGTGCCATGCTGCAGACCCTTCCCGGGTTTTAGTTCCTCCCTCTTTGCCTTGGCCCACTAAAGCCCCCAGGCTGTGCGCAGAACAAGGGCACCCATAAACGAGGGTTCAACCACAAGAGCAGGAAAAGGCTTCCTCCAGCCAGAGCTGCAGTTCAAGCTACTCCCTCCTCCCTTATCCCCAGAAAATTAACATCTCCTTTTACAAAACACAATTAAAAAAAAAAAAAAAAAGAAGGAAAAACCCTGGGGAAACTAACGAGTTCTCACGGTGAATTTTATTTTGTAAGCAACAATATAAACATGTGAATAAGAACAGGTATCATTTGCAGGGCTGGCCTTTGATCCAGACTACCCTGAATCTAGCAACCCTGCAAGAGTAGATGAGGGCAAGCCTTCACCTGCAACCCCAGAGGCTAGCCAAGTTGCAGTCCACCAAGACCTTTGTCATGGAAAGACCAACGCTTGAATATTTGCTATTCCCAAATATATGTGCAATCTCAGAATGTACCTCCCACCTCCCCCCCCAGGTTAAAAAAAAAAAAAATCATACAGCTGCAAACTGGTAAAAAAAATTGTTTCCAGCTTATTGAGACTGAAATGGCCTGTTGGACTATAAACTGAAATATCATCCTAGAGATAACCAACTGGTCGTGACACAAAGTACTGTATTTACAACTCAAAAATATAACTGTTATATACTTTAATTTATAGCAAATTTAATACATTAGTGTTTACAAAATAAATTCTGGACTCAATTGAAACAGTGTGCTGCTTAGCAAGTTCTTTTTCCTTCCTCTCATTTTAATCGAAGAGACCAGCAAGCTTAAGAGCTTCTTCTGTGATCCACGCACAACTTTTGATCATGCCAGATGTTGAAAAAAACAGAACATTTCCTGCATCTCTAAAGTCTTGTTGCTTGGTACCTTCTATCACTCAAGCTGTACAGTTCAAACCTTAAGCTGTCCTTTAAGAAGTTCCATACACGTCTCATGAAAGCTGCTCAGTTACTAACCGGGGCACTGGCTAACGTTACAAACTGAAGAAATATCTTATCCGTATTACTAGCTCACACAACAGGAAAGAGGAAATATAACTACACATTCAATCTCTTATTTCTAACAGCAAAGCTGCGAACTCCATTGCTTAAAGTAAGATACTTCAGTAAGTGAAACAGTACCATACAGTTCAAGAAACATTTTTTTAAAAAACAAACATTTTAATAGTATAAAAAGTTGTTTACTGGTGTTTCTACTATAAAGCTTTGTTCCACAAATCAAAAGTGATAAAATAATTAGATATGTTTACAGTGATAAGAGACTGCAGTGTAGACATTTCAGCTCACATTTTGCTGACCGTTTCAGTACAACGTGAACTGTGACTGAATCGTTAATACACATCTATGACACAGAGCAAACTGCAGACACGAAGTGCACACCTGAATATGGAAGTTTACCCACTGCCATGGTAACTTACTTTCTTCAGCCCTCCCCTTCCCCTCCAGAACACGTTGTAGGCAAAAACTGTATTCGGAAACTGAGGCATATAACCATTTTGACTGCAGGAGAGCAACTCTTATTGAGGGAGTTGCGCAGAGGAAAAATGGATGCACACAAACACACCATGGTAATTCCAAAGTTATATGCCGACTATTTCTCCTTAGATAAAATGACATCTGCAAAAGTGAAAATGTACAAAAAATAAAAACTGTCAAATAAATAAAGAATACAGATGTTAATTAATCACATATATAAAGAAACGTATTGGCATACTGTATGCAGTATACGGTATATTCATAGAATTATGTGGGCTGGACAGCACTTAATAAGGAGTCACATGCTGAAGACATAACTCCTTGTCTCTCTCCTCCAAAAGATCTTATGGTTTCTGGATATCAAGTGCAACCTTTTACACCGATGCATAAATCCTGCATCATATTTCATCTTTGCCACACCTAGGATGCCTTTTTTTTTTTTTTTTTTTTAAAAAAGATCCACAGAGAAGTCCAGAAAGTTATAATGGTCTGAATCACAATTTTTGCAGCCCTGTCCATGCTACTTGGTCTCTTGGGTTTCCTACCAAATGAGATTTTAGTAATTGTACAGCATATGAAACAATAGTTTTTCCCAACAAAATGGGAGCCAATCATATAGACTCTAACTGGCATTTTCTACACTCCTGAACTGTAGGTAGGTATTTATGCTATAAGTGTGTTACACAAAGGCTGCTGAAACCATTGCAAGAGATGGAACGATAGTTAAGTGACAAGTACATCTGCTATAATACAGAGTCAGGGTCTAGGTCTACCAAATGCTATATCCACGGAACATTTTAAACCATGAAATATTTTATGCATTTTCCTCTTTTCTACAAATATTGTTGCAAACTTGCTGTTAATTGTGTCACGAGGTTCGCATTCCTAATTCTCCAAGGATTTTTAATTCAAATGTTTAACAACCATATCTACGCTAGGTACACATAAGTAGACATTGAAATTTCAAGTAAAATGAACTGTAGCCACATCTACTGGACTCAATACACGTCCCGACATCTAGATTTACTTTGATAAGTTATACAAATACATAATACATTCTTAAATAATGAAGACCCACAATATTAATTTGTGAATCCTCCCACGTTATAAAACCACTTTTACAGGAATGTTTATCCACCTGTATTACTGTTTTAGTTTGCAGTGTCTCTTGTTTTCCTGTTTCCACAGATTACTGTACCAGTTCTTAGGCTTTGGCTATTGAAATCTCTTATTTGAATGAGGCAACACTGGTTATTAAGGCTGGTTTTTTTTCCTCTTGTGAAGTTTCATTCTTTACTATGACACCATTTTCCAGAGCAGAATGACTATCTTGTGTCTTCAGGTTCTGTTTTTATGACCTTCCTTTCTATGTTGTTAAAAGCCGAATGAGGAAAATCCTTCAAAATACCAAGGCCTTCTGCATTAAGAAAGAAAGAGGAGGAAAAAAAAAAAGTTAAAAACACTGCTTGGAAACAAATATATTCTGTTCTTAATTCAAGAAAAAGGTCCGTGAACCATATGGATACTAACAGCTGAAGCAATAAATTCTGCCTCCTCCTACTGGGCTTTGACCCAGCTGGGTTAGAACCACCTCAGTTACATTGCAGTGATGACAGAGTAATGACCACAGATTTACTTCAACACTCTCCGGGAGCAGGGCTTAGTGGAGATGCACTCTTCACTTGCATTTTGCAAGGGAACTGGTAAAAATCCCCAACTAGAAATTTCACTAAGTGAATTATCACTGGGATTGGGACAAACGGCAAAAAAGGTGAGCTAAGATTGCAATATACCAAAATGGAAGATGCAAGATTCTGCCAGTCTTCAAAACAACTACTCTTGCATCTTGTCTTTCAAATAACCTCTTTCCCATTGCATCTTCCAAACTCAGGTGGGATTTTACTGTTATTCCTAAAGTTGAGAGAGTCTCAAGAATTCCTGGCTTTATCTCAGTGTGCCGAGTATTAAACTGAAACCACCCATCTAGATTTCATAGAGGATTCTTGTTGTCTTCTATCAAACTTAGAATGAGTTTCTCCCAATGCCAGAGGTAAATGACAAGATTGCCAGTGAGCAGAAGTCAGTGAATAGGAAACCCAGTTCAAAAGACTTACTGCATGATTTGGTTCACAGTACAGAAACAGTGCTAGGTCCTTATAAACCAGAATAAAAAGTCTTTTTATAAATAGTCCGATTCCTTTATACAGAATGAAGCCATGTTATAATCAAACTGCATTACAATGACAGCAACATAAGTATTTAACAGCAGTAGTTTGGGTCAATACCACTCTCTGAGGACAGACACGTGCCAGAACTTGCTTATCTGAACCTAGTTACCCCATCCTCTAAGCTTTTCCCAAATAATATTCAGTCTGATTCTAGATTAGCAAGTAACATTTCTCTTGAAGTTTTGTCCAAGGCCTTGATTAAAAGGTTACACACCAAGCATGCCAGGCTGAGCTACTAGCTTCTTCACTCAGAGACATCATGTATTAGTAAGTTCATCACAGGCCTTGTAAGAAATGGCGGGTAATTCGCAAGGGACAGCACTAACCCGAGGACTGGGACTTTGCCTCACCACTGGGGTAAAGCCGGATCAAATCACTGCACAGAGGTTTTCCAACATGCTGCTCTCCATCAAGTGAAATGTGCTGCAACTGTCTACTTGGCAGATTTGACATTCGGAGATTCAGCGGTCTTTCACCTGGAAGTTGTTCACAGTGAAACATTGATGCATTAAATGCAAAGCAATGTTAAACAGGTAGAGACTTAAAGACATCCCAATTCTATCAGCAAAAGTGCATCCTAAATTCCAGCTGCTCAGGGAAGATTTCTAGCAAAACAAGGCTTATGTAAATATGCTGCATTTGGAAGACTATTCCACAGGCACTGCTAGAAAGGGACACTCAGCCGTAACAAGAAAAAAAACAAACAAAAACCCCCACCATCCTCTCTCTTATTCTGCTCAAAAACCCCTTTGAGAGCCTCAAAATTCCCACTCCCACTGCACAATGGACAAGTGGTATAAAGAAGCCAGCACTATCAAGAAAAGCTGAATCCACACACCTAATTCTTCCTGTATACTTGTGTACCACATTGCTTGACCAATACACACAAATGAAAACCTATGGTTTAATGCTTACTTATATCGATTCCCTTAGTTTCTCCCTCTACTGCTTCTCTTCCCCCCGCCCCCAAACAAACTAGCTCTTAAAAAACAGATACAAGAACTTCTGGTCCTATTTCTTGTGTTTATAACATTTTGTCTCACTTCACAACAATAAAAAAAGAAAACCAAACAGAAAGCACTCAAGCAAAACAAACACTCCTGAAATTAATTCAAGCTAAGGAATAGGCAGTTGGTAAATCAAAAAGAGAACCACAAAACTGTAAGCTTTTTGAAGAACAACAAGCTACTAAGCATGTCATTAGAATCTGCTTAGTTCTAAGTAGTTTACATAGCCAGCTCCTCAGGTTTTGTTCCTAGACTGCACAAACAAGTAAACAAAAAGGGGTACCAACTACACTGTCTGCTTTACTTTCAATTTCCACACAGCAAGAATACAAATGAAATGCAACATTCTGCTCTATTTTCAAAACTTAGGATAAAGCTACAGCCAAGTTCTGCCCTCAATAATAGTAGTGCACCCCACCTTCTTCCCTCCCCACGTTATCCACAGGGAAAGCAGTTTGCCCACCTCATTAAGAGTAACAGAGCAGAATCTGACTCTACATCTGACAGCATTATTTAGACTGCAAGCACTTCAGGGCAGAGATCTTGTCTTGTCCATTCAGTGCTCAGTGTTCTATACTAGATAAATAACACCACTGACAAAGGTTGCATAATATCAAATGTATTTGCTGGCAGCAACGCCATGCCTGGAAGCTACCATACCTTGTCCATCAGCATTATCTAATGACATGCCATTGGGGCTGTGCTCTTCGGAGTTTTGTCTGTAACACCCTGTGGAAAGACGTCTCTCTAATGCAGCCTGGTTGCAAAGAAACTCCATCTGTTTTGCCATCACCTTTTCCGACTGCAAATAAAGCAAAAAAATTTTCTCTATATATACATACATATAGCAAGTCAAAACACAGGGAAAAAAAACATCATCAGATGATAAGACTAACAGCCTAGATAAAGGTTTTTGTTGACTCATATGTACAGATGTGTGCTTTACAGTTTCTTCAAAACCATCAAGCAAACAAAACATTTTTGCACCCATAAAGATTTTCATACTATACATCTGAATCACTCAAGACGACTTAAAATGCAAGCTGCTATAGTTCATCCACGCAGAAATGCAACATTAAATTCTGTTCTTCAAAAACACACAAAAATCACTTTCTGCACTTTGGGACTACAGGTTACGTGAAGAGAATCTCAAGAAAAGCAAAAAATAATGTCTTAATTATCCAGTTAGCTCTCTTCAAATATATGTCTTCACAAAGTACTCCAAGAGCAATGGCAACATCTGCTAAAAACTTATGCCAAGATTTCACCAGACATCTTGGAATCTTTATTTTAGGAAACAGCACTACACAAGCTTAAAAATCTGCCATTCTGAAAGTGTAGGATGACAGTATGTTTGTGGGGGATAAAGGTGTGAAATGTCTGTCTAGAAGAAGAACAAGACCTATACACCTCTAGAGAGTGAAACTAAACAATGCAGTGCAACGTGGGAGGAAATGGCGTCTGAATGTTTGTCATTGACTTTAATGCCAAGAGAATTCTAACTTTCAATATCATCTTGTTCTTGAGAATGTAAATAAGCATCTTGCAAAAATAAAAAGAAAATCACAAGTCAAGA
The DNA here is from genome assembly GCA_013400755.1 of Pelecanoides urinatrix. Taxonomy (NCBI): domain Eukaryota; kingdom Metazoa; phylum Chordata; class Aves; order Procellariiformes; family Procellariidae; genus Pelecanoides; species Pelecanoides urinatrix. The sequence goes on along the minus strand of VZTQ01000175.1, from coordinate 45,238 downwards.
AAGTTGATTTAGAAGAGCCACAATGAACCTAAGAACAGTAAGTGTACAAACTTAACATCTACAATTGATAGGAAAAATTCACTTCTCTTTCAGGTAATGCCGTAGTTGTTTCAACTAGTATAGAGGGCTATTAATTACAGAGCACTTAACTTTTCTTGGGAGATGATGAAAGCCCCGACTTCCCACGAAAGTCTGCTTACTCAGCAGAGTTCAACAATTTACAAATACAATGACAGCATAACAGACCAGCAAAACGTGAGCATCTCCAGCAGAGTGATGACCCTGACAGCAGGGTAACGACATGACTGGTATTTACTCACTCTGGCTTAGAGCTCATCAGCTTCTGCAGAAGAACACTGATAGCTCAAGCTTGGTCTTGGGAGGTAGGTAAAAAAAGAAACTATTTCCAAACAGTTTACTTTCAAATGTGCTTTACCTTTGCTATTCTGTCACTGCTGTAACAACTTTTGAACGGTAAAATAATTTTTAAAAAGAATAAAACATTTCTCACTCATGCCATCTTTGTTGTTTAATTGGGACAAAACCAGAATTTTAAACTGCAATGATGCTTCTAATCACCATAGAAAAACCTGTAGAGTTGCAGATACCTTTAAGCTTAAAACAAATCTCTAGTCCATTGTTATGTAGCAGTGACCAATGAAAACTTTAAAGCCTATACAAGATGAAAATAAGCTTGCAAAAATCAAGTTCATTTAGTTGTTATGTGACATCAGAACATGTAGCATAATTGCTTTTTGATGTATCACAATGAATAGATTTGTATGACTGTACACTACTTTGCAACAGAAGAAGGTAGAAGACAGGGTAACACATCTAGTCTCCGAAAACAGGAGTGTAACTCCTAAATGTAATCTTACGTGAAAATTCAGTGATTACATTTGCCCAAATCAGCTATACAAAATAAATTTGTTGCAACTTAGCATGAAATCCCTCCTTGGCAACAACTGGCAGTAGGAGATGCATATTTTGCCTCAAGGCTGGGATACACTACAGAAAAGACAAAGACCGAATCGGAAACCTGTCTTTATTTATAAAATGCTTTCTGGATACTCGAACACACTGCACTTCCACCAGGCTAGATGTTATTTAGAAAGGCAATTTATCCTCTCGGATCCAGAGGTTCACTATTTCCTAAATACATTGGCCCTTCTTCTTACAAGAGACGTCAGAACCGAGGACTCCAAGATCGCCTACTCTATTCCTCTAGACTCAGTAACTGGAACTTTCCATTTATAGCTAATAACGCAAGTAACACAGCACATACTGTACCAGTAGTACCCTACTTGCTCCCAGCAGGCAATCATGTATTTTCAATCCTACTACACTAGATCTTGGAACTAACAAGGGTAAAGCTGTAGCACTGTGTCAGAAGAGTTTCAGAAGGTAAACCCAAATTAAGAGTGATGCAATCACAGCTAAGCTAGGTAGCCTTTGAAAATTGTCAGTAATTACTTTAGTCATCAAAACAATACATCAAAATCAATGTACAAAGACACGGCCCGTATTATTCACAGTGTAGTGTAGCTGGTTTACCTGAGAATTAAGAGCTGTTGAGTCTTCGTTCTTTCCTTTAGCCAAAGCAAGTGGCATTTTGTCTGGCTGATAGAGGGTCTGGACTGTGTCCTGGAAATCAGGATAACCATCCTATTGAGCATAAGAAGAAACCAAACACCAAGAGGAACATATTACTGATTTTTCTTCACCCTTTCTGTGTACTCAAAAGAAAAAAAACAAAACAAAACAAAAAATTCCTGAACTTCTGTCAAAATTCTGGACTGCAATTTACATGTTCGTGCTATCCACTTCATTTAAGTTTGTGCATAAAACCCACACAGCCCCTCTACAACAACCGCTATGTATCTAAAATGGCATACACAGACAATCATATCTCATCTCTCACAGTTTCAGGTGAATCCAGACTACTGTTGTCACTGACATTAAACTAGTTTACATTCAGCCTTGCCAGACAGATTTGGGCCTATGGTTTCTGTCACTCGTTACATACAGCAGCTTTGGTGATTCTTAAGAAATCAAGTTTATATGTAGTCGAGAATAAGGCACAGCAGCTGGATATACTAACCTTGAGAAACTGAGCAAAGCCTCCTGAAATTCAATGTATTTCACACAGAACCTATACTAGTATCACAAAATGAAATATCACCATTTTAAAAGTAGGGTAGCAAAGACTTTATATACTATGGGAAATCATGATTCAATAATTCTTCTAATCTCAAATGCTTATGACATGCAAATCTCTTTTGCAGCTTGCATATGTACCAATAAAGCAAATAAAGTTCCTGCGAAAGCCTGCCAGACTCCATTAAAATAAATTAATCACCGAAGCAAAGGTTCAAGATGAGAAATTTATCCTGCTTGGCATTATAAAAGGAAAGCTCATGTAAAATAGAGGAACATCCAGAAATGTTTACAAAAGCACAGTATAGGTGACTGTTAAAATGTGAGAGGAAGCTAGAGATCTTAAGATAGATCCAAACCTGAAAACAGTGACATCTGTCACGGAGGATACGCAGACCCAGGTATCAAAAGTATGCCAAATTAGGTGTATTTTCCTTGCGGATTCTCGAGGCACATGCATACAAATAATAACATTTTTGACAACAGCTGGACAAACGGGTTACAGCCCAAGAACAAGGAAAGCAATCTTTCAGAAAAACCACACAGAGGAAGGACTACAAGGTCCGTGCTGTTGGCAGACTGCCCACTGACCTGCAGAGCCGTGGCCAGACCCTCAGTGCAACGTAATGCCAATAAAGCTATTCTTTATGCCAAGGAAAAAAGAAAAAATATCTGTCTGAACACTGCATATTGCTTTTATCCACCCAACATACTCCCTCAGGGAAAAAATAAACATGATAGGTATGCAAAATTTCCTAACCAGGTAAATTACCACAAAACCTCATCCTCTAGAAACAAAGGCTTTGCAGCGCATTTCTAGGAGCACTGACCATTTTCATAGTTAGACCTGAATTTGTTTGGGAGAGGAGAACGATTGTGTGTAGGAAGATGAGAAACTGAATACACAAAAACATATCACTCAGGATCCTATTTTTGCCACAAAACAGGTAACACGGCTCTTTATAACATGTCTGTGATCACTTGCCAACACAAAACCAAAGGCTGCTTCCTAAAAGCGGGGCCAGCTGCCCGTTGCCGTGACTGTCACCCGTCAGTCACGCAGATAACTCTCGGATGAGGATGCGCTTCCGGATCACCTTCCCGGAGCCCTTCTCCACCGCTGGCCGTTCTCCTCGCGGCCCCGTCGGTAAGGGCTGACAAGGAGCAGGCTGGGCCAGGCGACAACCTGCTCTGTACCACGTTTGCCTGGTGGTTCCTCCTCCCTCTGCGGTCAGGAGGGCCTGCTGCATGCAGTGCAGCATTTTTGTTTTGCCATGCTGCTGCTCAGTTGTTTTTCAAGCGGCTTCGTGCAGCAGATGTTCTCAGTCCCACATGTGCTTTTTTGCTCCCTCTAATGACATTTTTCCTATGCAAACAGTAGCTTCTACTGCTTTTCCTGTTTTTGTGAAAAACACAAATCCCACACTTCGACTGGTTTTTTCAACCTTCTCAGCAATGGTGGAGGTGGGCCTTTTCTCTCCTCTCCTCTCCCTCCAGCCATACCAGCACCAAGGGAAGACGCTTCCGCACAGCCTCCGCTCAGGTCTTCCCGCCTGTGCCCCCTGACTCCCACCGAGCTTTGGGAAATTAGATTTTGAAAGCGCTCCCCACCCCTCTCGTTCAGCTGAACGGAGACACTGACACACACAACAATTCCTTTATACCACAGACAGCAAGAATATTTTTAAAACTCTTCTTTCTTTGCTCTCTTGGCTATTCACACTGACTCTGAAGGGGAACCTCGCCAACCCCAATACAAAGCAGCAGCAGTGGTGAGTAGCCTCTCCCTCCGCGACTCCTGCGTGAAGTACCTGTGACTTGTTTTGCTTTCGAAGCGGTGCCACAACAGCTTTGAGTGGTGCTGACACTGAGTCACAGAAGATGACAAAAACAAGGGGTGCCCCCACCCCACAACACCTACAGAGGAGGGATCCTTGCTCTGCAGGAGGATGCGCTGTTTCCATTCCATGCTCTTGTCCAGAGCACATTTAGGAACTACAACCCCTTTTTTATAATCTGCTTCCAAATCCCAATTCACTCCATTCCCTTTTTCACTCCCTCCACACCTTTAGTCTGTCATTTGCCTGGAATTTTTTCCCTTCTCTCTACACTTCACTCCCACAGCTCGCCCACCCACTCTACGAATAAGAGGGGGAGAGCTTGCAGGGGAAGAGAAAGGCTTTTACAGGTAATTTGATGTAATTCATGGCATATTGTTTCTTTGTAAAGCTTGTGTGAGTTTCGTATTCACGAAGAGGATAAATTTACAACAGTGGCTGTAACCTGGCAATGTTGCAGCTTGTACATACAGCTCTGCTAGCTCTGCTCAAGGATGACCTTCAGAGTCTCTCTGGAGGTTTTTTTAAGTGTTATTATATTTCAGGAAATTAACTCATCTTTTTTTTAAGTAATCTTTTACACTATGCAAACAGGGTGTGAAGTCTTTCCAAATTCAAGCACTAGTATTTTAGACGATGCTTTGCGGAGACATTAATGACTAATAGGTAAAGGAATGGTGAATAATCACAATACAGAGTTCAGCCTTAAAACAGAAAGGCAAAATGACCTTTACAAAAAAAAAAAAAAAAACCCACACAAAAAAACTCAACAAAAAACCCCCCAAAAAACAAAAAACCCACAGAGCCAGTTACAACAACAAGAAAAAAATCAACCATGTTCAGATCCTCTGCATGATAATGAGCTAATAGAGCCACAATGAAGCATTACAACTTTAAAAACAGGATAAGGAAATAAGGAATTCTTATCCAGAACAGAAGCAAAAATCTGCAGCATTTGCTACCATTTTCATTTTTACCTCCACCTTTCTACAAACAAAACAAAAAATCCCCATACTACTGAAAAAAGGACCTTTTTTCTTTTTTGCAAAATGCAAGACCCAAGAACCCAAAACACCACATGTAAAAGTGATCTATTGTGTAATACTGCATCTTTTTTAAATTTCTTTGAAGAAAAGTCCAGTGTGCCTCAGAATTATAATGCACTGAAGTAATGGTTTACTCCTTACAAGACTCCCAAACTTGTAAGGAAAAAGACATTTATGCTGGTAACAACATTGGTCATTTCATAATTAATAATGCTACGCTATCAAATAAAAGATTGTTTCATTTAGTTTAATTTTCAATTTCTTATTTTGGAAATAAGTCCTATTTCTGAAATAGTAATTTGTACAGTTAGGACATGAAATTTTCACAAGCATTTTAAAATATGATTGGTAATTTTAGATAGAAAGAAAACCAAGTAAACATCCTTTCTCAGAATTACCAAACTAAAAAGTGCCTGGAGAGAACAGGCCTTCCAGACTCTTAAGATTTCACCATGTAGAAAGTACGAGAACGCACATCCTCTAAGGCTGTCCAAATTTCCTGTTCTCCAAAAAACCTGAAGTTTCAGCCTGTATTTTTGGGGATTTTAATTTTACTTTTTCTTTCAATGAAGATCCTGTGGAAAAAAGCACCTACCTTGCAGTGTGTCATTTTAGATACTTGCTCATCAGCAATTATTACTGAATGAAGGAAAAACTTCCTTATGCTGAAATCTAATAATCAGTGAAATACTACTTCAAGTAGAGGAGTGGCAGCTCCCCACCAGCTCTTACAAATTAGGACTAGACTGGACAAAAGAGGGGAGACTCAAGGAACCATCCTGCAACGCATTGGTCAAGGCAATGGTGAAGGTGGATAAAATAATTTAATGCAGCTTTTCCCTGCTCTTTTTTGTGGATCGAGGAACAAGCATAGGTCAAAGCAAATCCTAACACATGTAAATCACATTACTGACTTACCATGAAAGCTACCAGTAAATCCTCAATGCACATGCATATTTTGTATTATATAAACTCAAACTACAACTGTACACAGACTGATGGAATTCAATAAATAAATAAGATCAACTCCTCTATACCTATATCATGACTGTCTTTTCAGAACTAACTGCTCTCACTGGGGTTTGCTCACAGGAAAAGCCTTTGTACAGGTAACAAAGCATCGCACGACTGAAAAAATGAAAGCTTTACATTCAGTGCGTCATTTATCACAGAACGAGTTACATAGGAGAAACGCATTCCAGAATATGCTGCAACTTTCCTCTACAGTTAAAGGATATATCACATATCTGTGTCACATACAAATCTAGTTCAGGCCTAGCTTACATTCTAATGCACATTTAACCTACACTTTTTGGAGTAGACAGTACAATAAAAACCCCCACAACACTAAGGATGAGTTAGATACCCACGTAACAGTGAAACAGTAATTTTTTTTTTTTTTTTTTAATTAAAAGTGACTTTTTAAAGGGCCTCAAAATTTACTTTCCAGCAGCGATAACTGAAGAAAAAGGTAAACTATACATATGTTGCTCCTGCACTCCTAACAAGAAACTCCCAGCATCTCCCTAAGCAGTATCTTGAGCAGGTGCATACATTAGCCATGTATACATGTGCTTTTTACACAGAACTAATTACAAAAAACTGTAAATTAAGATCTACAGGCACAGCCATTTGTGTTGACATATATAGCTTTTAGTTAGCTTTTGACTCTTCAATATGATCAGTTTTATAATTTATAGCATAGTCAGAGATGGCTAGTATTCCGCCATCAATCCTTATCCAGAACTCTCGATTCTGGACACAATCAAAAGCTAACTCAAGTGAATTAAGCAAACCCCACCTCACACTGACTTAAAAGCAGGAGGCCTTATGGGAAGACATTTCCTATAGCGCTTGAGCTTATTCCACCACAGGAAGTCAGTCAGACCCATTCCTCCCCCTCCTACTCACTCAAAGTGCAAAACACTGAGAGTAACTTTACCATTAAGCAAATCCTACTCTTTACCCCTGCTCCTACAGGTTTCTCCATCAAACATTTACATTTACAGAGACAGTGGTGACGTTCTCCGCCTCTCTCTCTAACGCCCATTAACTGTCTGCCAAATGTTTTTCCGACAAATTTCCTTAAGACAGATTCCTTTGAAACAAAAGTGAATTTTAGCATGCATAGGACAAAATACAGGAGTCACAATACTGTACCTCTATCTTGATTCTCTTTGGTGACAGCTCATCCCTTTCTCCACATTTAGATCTAGAAGAGAAGACACATACACTATCAGTAAACAGCACATTAACCCTGACCATCAGAAATAATAATGAAAAACAAAGTCAAGGGGAAAAAAAAAAATCAGGCAAGAACAAGGGAGATGCACAGAAAAAGTCTCCAATTCACTTGGACTCAGCAGTAAATACCACTCAAGTATAGAGGAATACAAGCACCTTGTGTTGTTTTAAAAAGTGTCAAGAGACTCCTGCACTCTTCTTCTGAACAGAAAGGAAAGCTACCTGAGCACAGAGAATTACAAAAATGCCTTTGGCACTGCTTACCCAGAATGGATGTATATTTACATCAATCACTAAGGAAGAAAGAGGAGCAAAGGAAAACCATAAAAAGCTCCTAGAAGTGTAGGAAAATGTATTTTGAAAGGACACATGAGGGAGTTAACATTTAAAAGCAAGATATAGACCGTATTAAGACTTTCAATCATATTTATTAATACTAAAGTTTTAATTGTATTTAAAAGCTGTTAAGCCTTTGTTACTGTTTCATAACAGCAGTTCATTTAACAGAACAGTAACAACTGAAATTAGGACTCAGCTTCAGTTCCTTTAAAGCTAGTTTGTAAGCCACTCCCTATGACCTTATCTTTTTCGTTCCCTGGAAACTAACAAGCCAAATCTGTATATGGGGAAAAAAAAATAATTGATACATTAAGCAGCTTTGGCTACTCTGCCTATTTACATTAACCTTGAAATACACAAATGCCTCAAATACTTGAAATGCCAGCCTCTCAGATGCCTCAAACATGCACTATCATCGCAAAATCTGGAAAACTAGAGAGCAAATAAAAAGGTAATTCAAGAAGACCGTATGAAAGCTTCACGACTTAAATAGCATTTTCCTACCTTCCTCAGAAGAGCACTTTGCTAGCTAAAAAGCAAGAAGAAAGTGTCTCTAGTGCTTCAAAGAAATACTATCAGACTGATTAGTTCCCTAAAAGTAAAGGTCCTTTGAGTTAATTAAAACCTTACTTGGTGGTCCTGTAAGTATACTTGTACGTAACTTCTCGAGAGATTTGCCGAGCTAGTGCGAAGAGTTCATCTCTCCTGGTCAACAACGCGTTATCTTTTACACACAGCTGAGCGGCTGCTTCATTAACTGTTAGCTGGAAATTAAACACAAAAACAGGGATTCATGATTTTGCATACTTTCACCCATTGTGCTTGTAAAAGTACCTGCTCTTCTGAAATAATAAAAAATTTCAATTGCAAGTAAAATTATCTATAATTGTGTATTAAACTCTGGAGGGTTTCTTCAGTTTATTTATACCCTTACTAAGCCAGATAAGCCTCTGGGAAGAAAAAAGATATAAATGTAGTTGGTACATTTAATGTCCTTTAAAGTAAAACGTTATTGTAAGACTCTCTCAATGTGCGCAGCTTCTGCCTCATCCCAGCATTAATTAAATCTCAGTATAAAACAGTAGCTCTGAACGTTCACAGTGTTTGGCTCCCAAAGCCTGGTTTACAGGGAATACTATTTTTATAAATGCAATATGCCCAGGACTTGGGGAAAAAAAGAAAAAAAAAAAACAAACCCTGACAGTGTGGGTACAGATGGCTTTCCCTGGTGAATACAGCATAAATTCTGTAGAAGGTGATGGTTTAAGAAACGATTAAACTTTTTTTAGCTATTTTTCTCACCCTCGTGTTTGTGAAGACTATCTTCAGACATGAATCAAATGTAACTTGTTTCAAGGATGTTTTCCTGAGCCGGCTGGGACACATTTCTAGTGCCTCTGCTGCTGGCAATAGTTTCATTAAGGGGCGGGGGGGCGGGGGGGAACAGCAGGAGGGAAAGCCTTAAGTTAAGGCTCAAAACGGTTTCGCAATGCTCTTCAGAAGCCTATAGGAAGCGGTGATACTGTCATGAATTATCCCAGCTTAACAATACTGCTCTCTGAAAAGCCTGTGGTCAACAGTATGGACAAACAGTAAAATTATTAACGCAACAAGAGACACAAACTGAGATGCTGGAGAGAAGATTCCCTGCTCGTTCCGCAGTAAGCAGGGGTTGAAGGGACATTTTCACTTCTTCCTCAGCTGAAGAACAGCCAGCATTTGTAATGAGGCGTAACAGCAAGAGGCCAACAGAATACTACAGGTGTTTTTTCCAAGGTGCCCACAACCCTTCTACTCTCTTATTTCTAGAAATTAAGCTGCTTTGAATGGGCTTGGCTTCTCACAACGAGCACAGCTGCTTTGCTGCTACTGTCCACAGTATGTTCTGTGTCTGTCTCAGGCTAGTGAATATTACAAAGCAGCTAGGTTTTCCCAGCAGCGTCAGCATATTCACGAGGATTGAGATGTGCCATCCCCAACCCTTGATCTGGCAGCGCAACGAAGAGCCGCAGCCCAGCGCACAGGGTGATGTGGCTGAGGGCGGGCAGGACCGCACACGTGTGACCTCGGACACTGAAAACGCTGCTCGGACCAGAAGCGCTTTGAGGGAAGCGGACAGAAGGTGGAGCTGAGGACAGAGCAGCAGGTCTGCAGTTAAGTGGTGTCTCCTGGGAGAGGGCTAAGGAGCCCGCTCCTTTTCTGCCGCTGCCTACCACACTGCAGAACGTTACTGGAGAATTAAACCACAGAGCCCGGCAACTCACCCGAAACACCGCACGCTCCATCCCCGAAGGATGGAAGCTGTCATAAGACATGAACAACACACAACCATGCCGTCCTTCGCCGCAGTGCTCGATGTCATCCAAGTTAGAAAAAAATGTATTTTGCCTAATGCGACGCTTGTTCTCCAGGACAGTTGAAAAAACCAAGAACATGTATCAGAAGAGCTGAGATTCTCTCAGCGGCCTGTGCCCATGCGGTATTTCTAGTAAAACCTCACACAGAACTGCTGTTCCTAATATTTCATAAGGATTTTTTCCTGTGTTTAGCATAAAAACCTCTTGATCCGAGTAAGGCATTACCTGCAACACCTGAATGCTAATCAGCGTGCAAACATGTCTTTAACAGGCTAACTAGATATGTTGCCTGATCCTTTAGTCTCTCTACAGACAAAAAAAAAAATCTCAGAGATCAGATGTACAATGGTGGGAAGTTTAGGTTTAATCTGTGAAACACCTCTAGGTTACTATGTTCCTATAATACAATGTACTAAAATAACAAACTATTACCCCTTAGACAGGAACAGTTGTTCTACAATGTCTATCTTTTCAGAAAAAATACAGGGGAAAAGAAAAAGATACAAAAATAAAAGATTAATACAACACTGATGGAAAGAATTACATCCAAAGGAGGCTTTAATTTCTGTAACAGTGATAGCTATTACTTTGCGGAGGATGAATAATATGGCTAATGCTTACAAAATAATTCCAGGTGTCTTTTATCCCTCAGTAAAGTGTTGAAAGGTTGCAAAGAGCTGAAATGACTGAAAATGCTTTAGGTAGTTATAGGCACTTGCTGTTTATCCTAATATATGAGAAAAGACAAATGTTTGTTTGTTTGTTTTTCCTGGTTTCTTCTTTCAGGTCACATCCAGACTTACTGAATTGAAGTGCATCATGGCTTCCTGCCTTTTCAGGAGGCATAGTACTGCAGATAGAAAGTGTTGCGTGCCTAAAAATAAAGATTCTGTTTGCTGGAAGCCTTAATGATATGGAGCAACATATAACCCTCTATGGAGAGCGATGGGTATATTCCCATCTGATGGGGTTCATAGATTCCCCCACTAAAAAAACCCACATAATTAAATACCAAGCCCTACCGTTTTGGTGAGTCAGCAAGAGAAAAGGAAGAGACCGAGCTAGACAAAAATGTATTATTTGCATTTCTCATTCCTGTTTCTCACACTATTAAACAGGATTTTTTTTTGTTTTATAGGTACCTAGGCAAACACTGAAATGTTAACATGCAGATTACAAATCTGACTCAAACACGCATGGGTCACGAAGTTCAAGGGCCATGCCTCATACTCATCCCTGCTCCAGTAGAGCTTTAAACATAAAGTGCTCTCCACGCTTGAAAAGCTGTGTAATACCGAGACAATGGAATGGATTACAGACAGTATGTTTATTAGTTCTGGAACATCTTTGAAAGATTCTGCATCATATTTTATGCTAGATCAGTGCCTTACGCAGATAATCCTACCAATAGCACACGCTTCCAAACCAGCTCAGTGTCTACAGCTCTCATTGGCCTCTAATGGCTGCTCGAGCCCTCTGAGACACTCCAGTGTTCATACTGAAACAGAGAATATTCTAACTCACCACTAATAATTCCATCAAGTTTGAGTTTAATTTGCATGCAACTCCACTCTGCTTGAGGAGCCAGAGATACCCTGATCTTTACATTAAGAAGCTAACCACTACTTAAGCTTTTTAAATTCATATGAAGTTTATTCAGCTGTTCATTGCCAGCTGCAAGGAGAAACCTTGAACCGCGAGGCAGAATGACAGCCTTGGAATGTATTAACACGTGCAGAAACACAGTCTCTGGACAAGCAGAAACTTACCTCCCTGGTTGTTTAAGGTTCTTCCTTCTGAGCAGCAAATTGTTTAAGCCATCAAAAACAAAAATCCATCCAAGTTGAGTTTACAAAAGGCAAACTCTGGTTTAGCAGATTTTAAACAAAAAAATAGTCTCATTGCTACTATTTGTATCTTTTCTGCTTTAAAGTGGAAATGGAGAGAAAACTGTTCAAGACAAAGCTTTGTAAAATCCGGCCTCTTTAAGCAAACAGTAAACCAGTTATGAGCAAATTCTTCGTGCTTGCATGTGTGCAGTTCCCATCAAGTTCAGCGAGGCCCCACATGCGTAAGTGAGGCATAAGTCAACCACATACTCCTTTGATCTTGTGCCCTTAATCATAATAGCGATAGAAATATTTCCTAAAGCCAAACCATGCTCTCATTCCATTTTTAAACATGGTTCTACAATGATATAGTAGAGATCTGTGGTGCAGTACTAAAAAAAATTAACAAGGCAGAGCAGTTGTCCTTTCTTCCAGTTCTTTGCTACCCAGCTCCTTCAAACTACCACCCCACTATTCGCTCCTCCAGCTTCACAGAGCCACTCCTGAGCCTACCACACACCTGACAAAAGCTGCCCCCGGCACCCACCTCCCATTACACTGCTGGATGCCAGGAAATTATCCTACAAGAAGTCTGCCCAGATTTCAGAGTATTTTCCACAGCCGCTACCCCAGAGAGAGACTGCAAAAGCGCAGAGCTGCACACGTTGTACACCTTGACTTCCTCCATCCTCAGGTGGAGAGAACCCCCTTTCTCCGAATCCCGACTCTGCAGCGACGTACACAGGGCATCTACACAATTAATCCTTTCAAATTCTGCCTCCATCTCATACGCAACTTGTTCTGTTACGGGAGAGACTTCCGCAAGGTCAGGGGAGTAAGAGGAGATCTGTTCTTGCACACTGGATGAATTCATAGATTATAAGTTCAACATAAAGCCACAAAGCACGTAAGTGAAAGCTGCACAACTAAAACCGTGTGGTAGAAATGTGGCTGACTACTGACAAGTTCTCTTGGAAGCGTCTCCCCAGTCTGCAGTAAAAGCCCTAGCAAAGTCACTGCTGGTGATGCACAGTTGCCTTATAAATGTAAATACATAAACAAAAATATAAAGAAATATGCCTTGTTCCCTTCTGCCCTTCTACTCAGAAGCATAAAGAGATCCCAGTCTTACGCTATGGATCACACACCTACAAAACTTATTCTTGAAGCGAAAAAAGACTAAAGCCAGTACAGTTTTTTTGGCACTCCTGTAACATAAACATCGCCTTTCCTTTTGGGAGCTAAGCCTTACATGCCAAATTTTAAATCCAACAGAGATTTTGCAATCACTGTTAACTGTGAAAATGCTGATGCAGCACTCCTATCAACAGCGTTTTGGCACTGCTTTGAATTAATGTTTGTTCTCCTCTTGTACTGTATTTTGGCACTAGGGAACTATTCCCCACACAGACACACCTATTGCGTTACAACATATGCAGTGTGAGCCTCAAGAATGTCAGAAGAGAAGCGAAGGAGGCCTGCGTGGACATTTAAGGACGGGGGGGAACAGATGCTACGCAGGTATTAAAGGACAAACCTTCAGATTACAGCCACCCATCAATACTGGAGACAGTCCTCTCCCTTCCTCCTCACATAGTCTGCACTTCACTTGACTGGATGAAGACCGCTGTGCCCAAAAAACCCCACAGGTTGTATAATTAAGCTTCATCCCAATTAAAACACAAAAAATCCCACCCCACCGGGTTTAGAGACCTCATCAGCAGAATCCTTTTTACCTCGAGGACACAAGCTACAGAGCAGGGTCTCAAGGTGAGAGAAGACAGCAGAGGGTAGTAACCAAGCCAGGTGATCCTGTTGCCAGACACAAGCGATTTTAGTTACTAACCTTCCAAACAACCAGTCTACTCTCAAAGCTGCAATAGAATATCACAACAGGACTGCTTTAAAAATGTGCCGAATGCCTAGAATCCCAAGGGCCACGCTCAGTGCAATACTGGTTTGCTATTTCAGTGCCAAACTGTTTAAACTCTCTGTCCGACCGGCCGCACCAGTGACCGAGCAGTCTGATGACACCAAGTTGAAGTCATCAGTGCACACATACACACACACACCCAAGAAAAGGAGCTTCTACTGCACCCGAGATTTCTAGCCCAGGGCAGGACTGCCTATGGCTCCTGTGAGACACACAACTCCTGTCACCCGGCAAGAAGTGCCCGTACAAAAAGCGCACCCTGCAAACAGCATCTCATAAGAGGTGTAGGAATAGGGGAGGAAGCCCACTGTCGCTCAAGGTATTTTACCTCGTGGAGGGTGAGGTGCTTGCCATCCTTTCTTTTCGAGTCAAATCTGCCATATATTGCACTGTACTTCCTGATCTCCTCCTCTTTGTGAGGGTCCTCGTCACTCATCTCAAAGATGTGACCAATCATCTTTGCCAGTTTCTTATTTGTTTTCAGTAACTCCTTGACTTCATTCGAGTCACTTTTGGGCAGGGAGGGAACCATACGTTCTACGCATTCAGCAACTGACAGAGCAGCAGCAGCATCCAGGGTCTCACTGTTTTCCTTTGGTGAAGCTGGAGAGCCAAGGTCAGCCGGGGAAAGACTATGCTCGCTCTCTGTGGTGTGGTGTCCTTGCCAGAGTCTTGGTTCACTGCCACTCTGCAGCGATAAGTTCCCCACCACATCGGATTTGCTTGCGCCCACACTTTGCACGCACGTCGTGGCAGCACATTTTGGAATCTTCAGGTGAGGCTCTCTGGTGCTGCTATTCCTTTCGTAACTGCTGCAGGATATCCCCAGCCACGCAGGAGAACCTTCCGGCAGCTTATATATTGGAATGCTGCTGACCGGTAAGGAGGTGAGAGGCTGGTTAAAAAGACCAGGGTTTGTGACCCAGTCCCTCAAAGCCTTCTGCAGCCTTCGGACATGAAGTGGCTTGCTGGCCATGCCTACAAGAGCCATTATCTCCAAAAACTCCTCTTCACCTGCTTCACAGAGCTGCTGGACATCATCGCCACCCTGCTGAATGAAGGCATCAAAGTAGAATAAGAGATTTGCTTTTTGTAGTATTCGATACAGCTGCAATTCCCCAAGGGTTCTGGGTAGAGCTGACGCCATCACGGATGACAGAACCTGCAAACAGTAAAAATGGAGAGAAGATGAGCACCAGAACGCTGACGTCCAGATGCATTCCCCCCACCACCCATTCTTCTCTAAGGCTGTCAACTCAGAGGACAGGATTTCTTTCTCTCATTATAAGAGCACATTATGGAAATGAAAAAAGGGGCGATGGCTCTGTTTTTTAACAGTCAACTTAATGGAAACATTTGTGAAAAAAAAAATCGGTGGATAGTTGCGATGCACCTACAAAAAAGATGATTCAAACATGAAGCCAGCTTGTTTTCAGCATTCCCACTTCATGTTTGTTCCCAAGAATGTCATTCAATATTGCTCACTGCTTCTACTTGACTCTCTTTTATATCTTCAGACCAAAATGATCACAAAACACTCCGAAGAATTACTGAATACATGATCCCCTGAAGAAAAAAAGCTCATCAGTTTCGATTCTCCTTAATTCTCAAATCATTTCCCCCCATAGCAGTGTGGAGGACTGTAAAAGGAAAGCAAAGAACAAAAGTGCTTCACAGAATCCCAGAAGATTAGTGAAGCTGGATCAGTAAAAGGGTGTTTCAGAACCAAGTACTTCTACAGTTTTCCTCATTTCACATAAAAAGGATCTAATGCCTCTGCTGATTTTAATTATGGCAGCAACATCCGCAGACACAGCAAAAATACTGATGGATTCCAACACATATAGCTCAAAAACGTTATTTTTAATTCACCTGCTCATTCCATTTGCTAACAGGCCTGCATGTCATTGATACTTACAACATGAAATACCATTCAGCAATACAGCAACTGCGCTCTAAGGGCTCCCAACAGACAAACTGCAGCAGTACTCTACCCTTACGGCTGCAGAAAAACCATTTGCACAAGTTTCAACTTCATAAAACCCGTTATCCACAGTTATCCTGCAAATAATAAACTCTTCAGAGAATTTTAAGATCTCACACACATCCCTCTTCACTCTACGATGGCTTTCACAACTAGAAGCGGATCATTTCCAGTATTACTGTATTAAGCTAAACTACCCGTCAGTAAGGTCTAAAGCATGTAATTTATAGTTGGTTGGGAAAGTAACAGAACTAAAACATGGAGCTGGTCTGCTAACGTTACTCTGGCTCTACTGTCACATTGCACTTTAAAAAACACACAGTAGTAACCTAAAAATCAGCACTTACAGAACGATTTGCACACACTGGGAGGAAACTATTTTAATAACGTGCAACCCCCCGCCCCCCAAACACTCTGATGCAAGAATATATGTATGCTTTGGGGCATTGGGAGACTGGTAATCAAAAGTAAAACCATGGCAGAAATTATTTGTACAACATGCACTTTTGCATATTGTTTTTTTTACAATATGCCCTTTTTCTTCAGCAACTCAAAGTAAATGCACAGACGTAACAAATGGAACTCAACTTCTATCCAGGAGGCATCTGAAAGACCAGGCTTTTGCTACAAAACTTTGATTAAACTCTACTAGAGAAAAATAAAATTAGGAGGCCAACAGAAACTTTACAAAAATGTATGTGGCAGCAACAGGATACCTACAAACAACCTCTTCAGGAAGAAAAGCCCTGGAAAAAAACATAAAATATAAAACACCAAAACCACCAGCTGCACATATCGTTCTTTGTACGCTGGTATTTGTAAAACAGAATGGACAGCAATAGCTCTTTAGATCTGAGCAGCCACTTCAAGGAGCTGCTGGTGAGCTCAAGAGCTAATAAACTGCACACTTCAGAACCCAGGGTGAAACTGGTAACATTTAAGAGCGACGTATTTTAGAAATACAGTTTAGCTTTCAAAAATAATAGTTAACTGCAGACAAACAATTAAGTACTGTCTACGCTCAAAGATGTGAGCAGCAATAAGGAAAATGAGAAAAATCACTTCAGGTAATCCTTTAAACTGTACATAATTCAGTATTTTAAAAACTGTCATTACTTCACAGAAGTTCTTAGAAAAATCCTCCCATTCCATACAAACTTTGACAAGACAAACAAAACCAACAGCTGATGGTTTGGTGGCATTTCAGTAAACTGTTCCTACCCTCCCATTTCAAATGTTGTTGACTTTCTACCATCAATACCACAAATTGACTTATATAACTGTTACCGGAATACCCGTTTGCTGTGAAAGTCCTCCATCTTAGCACAAAATCTACATAAATCTACATAAGTGGACTTTGTGCAGAGAGCTAAATTGAATCCTGGGAGGATGGCGGCAGTGAAATTACACACAGCCCAAGAGCTCCAGGCAAGGCATGGAGCTCATTTTTCCAGCCCACAGGCTGGAAGAGCAGCAACAGTCCACGAGCAGCCTTTACCTAGAGGCTTCTAATCAACAAATCTCCTCATGACAGGTAAAGCTTGATTAATATGTACTATGGAGGCATCAGAAGCAAGTCCACAGTTCAGACTGTGTTGAGGTTTGCATTTAAAGCAAGACTGAAATCCCTTTGTTTTGTACTTCAAAGACCAATTCTGTTTTCCAGATTTAGTACAGTAACTCCTGAGAGCGCCACGCAAATTTTCCATTTAAGATTGCTACCAGTTTCTGCAGAGAAGACGTTTTCAAACACTCCTCCTTTTGACCTCTTTTCTCCTCTCATTAAACTGAGTTCCTTCTGCACTCACCTCAGCGACATCCCAAGCATTTCTAAACTTCTACAAGGGGAAGGCTCCCTCCCCTTTCCGAGGCAGCCTCACCACACCACCAGCTACGCTTTTCCAGACATTACCGGTCCGCTCCACGGTTCAGCTCAGCTCAGCCTACAAAGCCAGGAAAGCAGGTAAGCTAGTCGACCTGGAGGAGCAAGAGGAGGCTTAGGAGGAGGACAAGCAACAAACAAGGTTTGCTGTGAAAGCAGAGCAGCACTGTTGGAATCAGAAGAGACCGTTAACCCAAAGGACGCATGGCATTGCCACCGCAGCCTGGCTCTGCTTCCCTATCCAGCTACGGCAAAGCCTTAGTGCACCCACTCAGGTCTCCGTGCCACACATCTTTCAGGTGACCTTTAAATTGCATCTAAGAGATGTAAAGTACTGGTTTCCACCACTGTTGTTCTCATTTCTTAGTGCAGCCGGGACTGTGCTTTTGGGGCAAACGGTGAGCATGAGAAGAGGTTACGCAACGAGAAGACACGGGGCGAGCTCCCAGCCAGGAGACGTGCGTATGCTCCTCACCGGGGAGAGCACCTTGGGTAAAACCCTGGGGCGCCGTGCGCGTTCCCCCTCTTCCACAGCCTGCTCGATAAGTCTTAGGCTTTCTAATCTGTGATCCTAAACAAAGCTGGTTCAGGATAACAGCCTAGTAACGTCCTGTGGCAAACCCTCAGAAGCTAACCAGAATGATCCGCTGCCTTAGGAGCAAGCAAGTAGATCTTCTGAGGTATGGCCAACTGCAAACCCTTTTACGGCAAAAGGCGGGAACGTGAAACTGGCATGGGAAGGTCTGCAGGAACAAACACAGCAATGGCAGTTGAGCTGCGACTTCTCCCCCTTCTTTGCTCGTCGTCCATACCAGAAAGGAGTGTGGGAACACACAGGGAAGAGCAGCTGTCTTTTACATTTTTCACATATAGATCAAACACAGAAGCTAGGAAATTCCCCGTAACAGAAAAAGCTGTTTAATACAACACATGCAAGGTTGCATACTGTTACAGCCACAGAAGAGCCAGGAAATCACAAGTCAGATTTTCACTCAGCCTTTGCAACCCACAACCATGCATTCTCATTTTCCACATTACCTCATTCACATCCACAGCCTATCACCCCATACGCCATGCCCTCCTCTCCAAACGCTGGATGTCACCTTAACTCTGACCACAAACATAACTCCTAGGAAAAAGGAAAACAAAAACCACAGAGACACCACACAGCACTACTAAATATTTGTAAACAATCAGTGCAGGAATCACAACCTATTCCTGCAACCGGCTCCCTCTATCAAGACAACCGGCGGTGGCAGCAGCCCAGCTCAACATCTTTAACCAGGGGAAACACCCGCTTCTTCCCATTCCGCCTGCTCCGAGCGCAACGCTGCGCGTTTCCCGGAGGAGGCAGGAAGACAGGCGGCTGCAGTAGGCAGGTGGTGGATGTGGGTGAAGTATTGGGAGAAGGAAAACTCGGGACTTGTGGGACGTAAGCAGAGGGCAAGGACTTCACTAGCAGTTTTCCTGCTTTTTAAGGTTGCACTAGAAGTAAGAGCAATTGAGCAACCCTAACTGATTTTTAGAGCTTTTTTATTTCAGGTGAATTTATATTTGAGCTGTCGCCAATTAAATTAGGAACACGCACAAGGAGAAAGTGCGAAACATCACATTCCCGTATTTTAGGCAAAAGTGATTATTTCATAATATATCTCGATCACTTTGGGCGTTCTGAAGTGTCTCTGAAGACAAACCGGATTTGGATGCGAGATCTGGCTGCTTTGCATATTCATTACATTTTTGCAGCGTTTCCAAAGGACTTTTAGCAGAAGAAAATTACATGTAGCTGCAGAAGCAAGACTTAGCAAATTAAATAGTCTTGTCTAGCTCCGAGATGTGCCAAAATACAACCTATTAAGTGAGTTTCACATTCAAATACAGATGCGTATCTCGCCGCAACTGCTAAGAAACTTGAAACGTGCAAAAAAAACCGCGTAAGGCTAAAAAACGAAGAGCCCAAATACTTCACGATTCCCACCCGCTCGGTCCCACCCGAGCCCGGGGAGGGCTACCTACCGCCCCGGCACGCCAGCCGCGACCCGGCCGCCGCCGGCCCCGGGCAAGCCGCGGAAGGGAGCCGACGCGAGGGAACCCGACACAGCGGGCGCGGGGCGGGGGCCTGCGGTCCCGACACGCCGACACCAAGTTCGCAGCCGCCGAGCCCGCTGACAGGAACACCCCCGAGCCGGGGCCCGGCACCCCGCGGGAGGCGGCGGCCTCCCTCAGGGTTACACCGAGGGGCGCGGGTGCCCCGGCGGCGGACAGGCGGGGCGGGCTCCCCCCGCACCGGCCCGGCCGGCGGCGCCTGGAGCCACCGGGCCCGGACAACCCGTCACGTCCCAGCAGCGGCCGCGGGGCGGGAGGAGGGGGTGAACCACTGCGCGGGGGACGGCGGGGGGGAGAGGCCGCGGAGGGCACGGCACTAC
>VZTQ01000175.1:0-24917 GCA_013400755.1 Pelecanoides urinatrix | reverse complement strand
GGACGTTTCTGTACTTTCCGCCCACTCGCCCGTCCCCCCCGCGCCGGATTTCTCCGGGAATCACCCACGCACGACCCGCCCGCTCCTTCCGGCCGTCCCCCGCGGGGCCGGGACCTGGCTGCCCCAGCCCCCCGGCCCCGCGCCCCCCGGCCGTCCCGCACGTACTCTGCAGTAGGCTGCCGCCGCCGCCGCCGCCGGCTGCCCGGGGCTTCCCTCGATGCCGTCCCGGCGCCGCAGACTCAGCCCCGCCGAAGTTCCTGCCAGCGCCCCCCCCGCCTGCGCGCCGCTGGCCCAGGCTCCTCCTTTCCCATCGACGGGGCGGGTGGGCGAGCCGGTCCCCGCCACCGCCTCGCTGCCGCCGGGGGGCCGCGCGGCCGCGCCGCACCGGCTCCGCCCGGGGTCCGGGACCCCCCCCGCCGCCCCCCGCCCGGGGGAAGCGGGCGGCCCCGCTGGAAAACGCGGTTTCAAACTTTCCGCTCGCACGGGCGGGAGCTGCCGCCTCCTCCGGGGCCGGGGCCGCTGCGGGGGGGCGTGCGGAGGGCAGGCGCACGGCCGAGCGCCGCCGGTGCTCCGTGGCCGCCTTCCGCGGAGAACCGAGCGGCTGTGCCCCTGACCGGGCCCGGGGGGTGAGGGAGGTGGTAAGCGGGGCCGCGGCGGCGGCAGAACCGGAAAGCAGGCGGTGCGGTGAGCCCCGCGCTTAACTAACGCGGTCCTGGCAGAAGATGTGCTCGGTAAAACGATGGCCCGGTGAGGGGCTGGTAGCGCCGCCGGCAGAAGCAGCGGGACCTCGCCGGCACGGGCCGGCGCCCCGGGCTGCCCTCCCCGCGGGGCGCAGGGGAGCCCCAGCGACACCGCTGCCCCGGGCCGGGCTCCGCAGCGGGGGTGGCACCTTCCAGCCAGCCAGCCCGAGGGTTGGGTGCCCGGGGGACGCCGCCAGACCGAGTCACCCATCCCCCGGGTTGCCGGACACGGTACATCACCCCTCCGGGGCAAACAACACCCTTCTCCTCCTCCTCCTCCTCCTGGGAATCGGTCCAGTCGCTAATCAAGCGTGAGGTGCGTGGGCAAGGGAGGCTCCGCGGCCGTAGCTTGGTGTTCCCACCTAACGGTCTTGAACTGCCCCCCGCCTGGAGAGCTGCCCACCCCTGCTCCCAGCGCCGCCGCGCCGGCTGGCTGGGAAGGGCCCCCCAGAAGGAAGGACGTCCTTCCACCTGGGGAGGAACGGGAGGTGACGGTACCCCGCGGCCCGCAAGATGCGTTTGGGTAGGACGGCAAGTGGCAAAACCCAAAATACTGAGCAGAAACAACGTCTTCCTTTTCGCCCGCCTTTTGTTCTTGTCGGGTGTAGCAGTGGAACCAGCTAATGGCGACAGCTCGGGGTGCTTCAGGCGGCAATGTCGAGGATCTCCAGCTACAGCTTCATCAGCTAATCTCCATTAGCCGTTCAATGACCCAGTGGTAGATTTTTCTTCTTTGTAAAAACTTGATGTACAACACGCGATGCAACGACGGGAGATCACAGTCCTGCTCCTCACAGCAGTCTTGGCGAGGCTCAGGTCAAAACTTTAAGATACTGGGATTTCATTAGAATTTTCTATTTTAGGTTTTTCAGTCTGTACAAAATACAGATGTACAAAAATCTGTACAAAGTACCAAGTGTCAAATCAAGTGAGGAGAAATGATACCATGCATTTATTTAATTGATGAAGAGTTGATTAAAATATGAGGTTTTAATGATGGAAATCATGTTTAGTGCAGATAACGATAGAAAAATGATTAAATGGGGGGAAAAAATTGGAGAGTGAGGAAAAAAGCCGCAATAAAATATGCTTGTCTTGTAGGCAACGTCCAACTCCTCTCATAGCCAGGAATACCTCTCACACAGGGTTTCCTCTCAGGTTTCATTGCCTTCCAGTCAACACCTTGGCTATCGGAAACCTTTGTTAGAACTCGCGGCTCTTCATCCGAGCAGCGGCGGGCCGGCCGGCAAGCTGAGTCTCGCACTGACTCTTTGGTAACCTCATCCGGGTAAAACTGAATTTCTCTTTCAGTTTTTCAAATAGAAGGCTACCGGCTTTGTAGCGTCTTAAGAATGAACCTATGGCAAATCAGTGTCACAGAAACTACATAAATATGTCTAAAAATTAATACATGATTTAGGAACAAAGTTTTAAAAAAGTTTTTTTAAAGATGCGGGACTGCATTCTATAGCTAGGGAAACGCAAGCATCTTTATTTCATACCGTTTTTATTTTGTAACACCTAAACTCTAAAATCTTGTGTTCCTGCATGGGGTATTTTTCAATTAGTCGTGACCATCGAGCTAGTCACTTTGCGTTAGGCCTGCTGACACCGCCGTGCCGCCTCCCGCGGGGAAGGGTGCTGGAGGGCGGCGGGGCGGGCGCCGGAGGCTCGCCCAGCCACACAAGGCCCCTCTGTCCGTCCCTCGCCTCTCCTCCTGCCCACGGCCGCATGGCACGGGGCGGTGGGCGGCGGGCGGGAGCGACAGCTCCGTCTGCATGGCATACCCTGACCGAGAAACAGGCACGCTGCTCTTGAGGCTGCTGGCAAATCCACGCCACAAATCAGCAATTGCCCAATCCTAAAATCATCCCGCGGGCAAAACTGCCGCTGACGGTACAGAAGGGATGTTGCCCGAGGAAAAATACCTGTTGCCTGCAGAGACGGGCAGCACCTGCACCTGGAGCCCCTCTGCACAGCAGAGGCACGGTCAGCCCAGCTTCTGCCTGAAACTGGAGTGACTGTGGTTGTCTCTTTGACTTTGGGGTGTGATCCAGTATCCCGACGGAGCAGACGAGGAGGTAGAGGCAGCTTTTCTCCCTGGCATGCTGTGGTTCCCATGAGAAAACTCAATTGCGCATTGCCCAGCAAAACCACAAAAATGTTCACAGTGCTGCCTTCTCTCCTCCCACTCAAAATGTTTTTGCATACGCCTTTAGGCACTACAATCATGGCAATTAAAGCTGTAAAATATTATTAGTATCACACTTCTATAGACTTTTCGTCCTAAATGCTTTATATACCATGCATACAGTGCAACACCAAATGCAGCCACTTGCATGGGGAAAAGGAGCAGGGACGGTGCACGTGGAGAGAGGGAGTCACATTTTCACCAGGGATGCTCGATGCAAATCCCTTCTCCTGCAAGAAGCTTCCAGGACACCTCTGAAGTCCACGCAGTGCCATCCTGTGCTGGGACTCGGGCAGAGATCCTGCACGCCTGGAACTGCGCGTGCCTACCCTAGAGCGACCAACATCACTGCTTCGGGAGCCTTCCAAGGGATTTGCAGAGACGCTTACAGCACTTAGCTGTGCTCCTGCACGTGAGGTGTAACTCAGCCCCGTCCCGGGCTACTGAATACGTGGGGGCAGATGCAGGAGAGGGCCGAGTAGCCTGCAGCCCCCTCTGTGGCGCGTGCTCAGACCAGGAACGGTGGTGTATGGGGTACCTGCTCCAGTCTGGCAGCTCGCGCTGGGGAAGAGGGATAGCACAAGTGTGCTCTGCTGTCTCCCTTCACCAGTAGATCTGAGAACGCTGGGCAAAAAGCCAGAGGCAGCCGATGAAACAAATTGAGACTTCCCCAGCGAAAAGCAAGGAAGTGTTTTTACAGTGTTTTTTAGCACTGTCCTGTCATTAAAATTCAAATACTTTCCTGCCCAGGTACTGCTTCCGCGTACGTCCCACAGAGGACAAATCAGCACCCAGTCTGATCCTTCTCCCACGTGTCCTGACGTCTGGAGGTAAAAGTCTCCTTCAGAAGATGTCTGCCCTGCACAAATGGGAAGGGAGGGAAAGAGTTCTGGTAATTTTATAGCTGTTTTCATGCTTTTATATTTTGATTTTGAAATAGTTGTAGTGTGCTGAGAGTGGGTAGGTGAAAGCAAGAAATTGTAACGCTAAGAATGTAAATAAAACAGGTGGATCCAGTGACAGAGGTAGCAGAACTTCAGCTCAGAAGACAACCTCTATTTCAGTCCTCCTTTCTTTCCTAAAATGCTTGCAAGGTAGGGAATAAATGCCCAATTTTAAGACCCTTACCTAGTGTGAGGACTATCTAGTCTGATCTTCTTCATGACACAGGCCCTACAGAGTGCTGAAAAGCTTGTGATGAACATTCCAGGTAATGCACAAAGAGCACACACCCCCTTCCACCCAAATAAACCCACCCAGCCTTCTACACATGCTTTTTCTACCACCCTGCTAAGGTACCTAGGTGGGTATCATTAGAATTCTGGCCAATTCCATGAAGTGATTTGGTTCCTCAAGACCTCCAAAGAACAAGAAACGGGCTTATGCATGGCACGTGCAGATTTCTAGGCAGATGTTCTGCTGCTCCTCAAGGACTCCCCGTAGCCATTGCTGCTCAGGCAGTCCTGCCCCAGCAGGCTCTGCGAGACAGGTAACATGCTCTACCATAGAAAATTTGCAAGGCTGAGCAGTGTGGGGCACGGGGAGGTAAAGCACAGGGTTAGAAAGGGAGAAGCAATAGATGTGCTGTCACCTCTACAGGGGCGGGAGCAGGGAGTACCTCTGCAGAAGCGGCTCCTTCCTTCCCCGCTCAATGCACAGACCTCGCCGGTACAGTCTGACTCTCTGATGTTCTGTCTGATTAAACAAAAAAAGATTGGAATCACACATAGCATAGGGACACTTTCATAATATACAGAATAAATCTGCAGATGATCAGTTCTCTATTTCCTCAGACTGCCCAGATTGCAAGATTGACGAGGAATCTGAGTAGGATAGTGTGCCACAGAATCAAAGGGAAAGAAAAAAAAATACATCGGCAGCGAGCAATTATATTCAAGGAGACAAGACGGCAAGTCAGACCCAGAGGCAACTGCAAGGCTGCCAACACAGCAGCTGGTACAGCTCCCCGGAGCTCCACGCAGAACGTCTCTGCGGTTGGTCCCCAGCTTCCCCGGCTGCCACCGGAGGAGCGGAGAGGCGGAGGACGCGGGGGCGGAGGTGCCACCTCGCCCCCTCGCCCCGCTCTGCCTCCTTCTAGCAGGTCACAGCTGCTAGCTGGGGCGCAACACGCGCAGAAGTACTGCTGAAAATGCATGTTGAAACATATTTCTCAGGGAGGCTATTAATGCCCGTGAAGAAAACACTCAAATTGTTCACTGTTAATGGAGAAGAGAAAAATGCATTGCATAAACACAAATTTTATTAGCTGTCATTGAGGAGGCTGCAGGGTCTCGTGGCCGGACCCTGTAGCCAGGGCCAGAGGCGGCTGCACTCTCTTTCTAGCTCTCCTCTGCCAACGTCAGATAAGTTATTTCACCTCGCAGCACCTCAGTTCCCCCATCTGGAAATTAGGATAATGATTTGACTGCTTCCTCAGTGAAGCAATTCTAGATCTGCTGATGAAGAGTGCTGGGTCAGAGGCAAGGATTATTATTTAGCATCACAACTATTCATACCGTTGTGCAACAGGCAGGTCTTGCTGAACAGATGACAGCAGTTGTTCGAGACCATGCCCCAGAAAGTTTACCGTCTCCAAAACACTATACCTATAAATTCACCCAACGCCACAAAGAACAAATATGGAGTGGGATGTATTTTTGGCAGCTACACCACCTGACTGAATGCATGGTTGGGCAAAGAGTTTTGAAGAAGAGTTTGCGTGCTTGGTGCACGTAAATCAGAAAGCGGCTTCAAATGAAAAGGACGGTACCCTCCCTCCACAGAAAGCTGCACAGGATGGGGTGGACCGGAGCTTCCAGAAAAAAAGACATTTAAACTTGACAGGAGGGTGAAAACCAGGAGAACAGGGTCAGGGCTGAGTAGCAGAGGAAATTATCTCATCAAGGCGGCAAGTGATATCTTTCTATTGATTTTCAAATGAATAGATTTTATGGCCAGGAGCAACAGTTTAAAATCATCATGGTCTCACCTCTTGTACCCTGAAGATCAAAGAATTTCATCTAGTAATTTGAATTAGATTAATCCTATGTAAATAAAATAGTGCGCTAATTATAATCAGTTGGAGGTTACAGATTCATCACAGACAAAGACCTGTGCAAGCATACGGTTCATAAAACAAGACTTTGATAAAACTTCTCATGTAGTCTTTGTCAAAACAGGCATGAACCTGGAAATTCCTCCATTTTAGAGTTGTGCCTGCATGGTATTTTAGCCGTGCCCGTTTCAGTCCCTCAGCAAACACAGATCCTGCTGCTGTCCTGCCTTGAGGCACAGACCCGAGCGATGCGTGCTTCTACAGCCGACGGTGGGGAACTGCACAACGGGCAGCTGATAGTCAAACTAGCAACTGCTTGTCTGGCCACCACACGCACCACCACACCATGTCTTGCAAGGGTGAGAAGGTATCGATGCTCACTCCACTCCAGGTCACCTAAGCACTTGGGAAGAGCTGGGCAAAACATCCGATAGCTGGGAAATGTGATGAACCACAGAGCCCTGGAGGAACTGAACATCTTCACAGGTTCAGCCTGCATCTGACGAAGAGCTCCATCTGAAAAGCACAGGGATGAGGAGGAACAACTGCTGAGATGTCAAAATATATGATTTTAACATTTTCAAAACAGGAGGACTGAACTTTTTGCTTTAAAACAGCCTGTTAAAAAGCACCCCAAAATGTAAAAACAACAGCAACAAAAAAAAAAATCACTTTTGAGAGCTCAGTATGCCGAGCATTGTGATGATGATGGAATCATCATCTTGGCTCAGAGTCACTGCTTTGGTCAAGTAAAAAATACAGACACAGGCACGGCAACAACACTTGTGGTTTGAGACACAGTTTTACTTCCCTGCCTTTCAGCCGTAAAACCAAAAAGGCCATTCTTTGCCCAGTCCTAATGAAGATACAGGGGGGAAAATAGCAAGAAAATACACTAACTGCGAGGTTTGCTAGTGTTTGTACGAGACCTCTATGAAGGGATGGGAAGACATCAAAGGACTTGTGACCCTCCCCACGTGGTTGCCACCATCTGTGGCTGCCAATTGCCACCCCTCCCGTGCCAGCCCTGGCCCTCATCCCAACCGAAGCAACCCAGCGGCTGCAACACGAGCAAATGAGGCACCAGTGGAGGCTGCAAACCCCAAAAGCTCAGGAGTGCATGAGGGGGTGCGTGAAACCATCCCCCTGAGCCCCCCGGTACTGCTGAGGCATTGCTCTGGACTCTCCTTCAGGGCAAAACTGGTTTATTATTTAATTCTCAGTCTGTAAAAATAGCTGGAGCCGGCAGCAGGAGGGGATGGCGGGAGCCGGCAGCTCCGGCGTGAGCGACAGCGCGCGCGGCACCGCACCTCCGGAGTGGGAGTTTGGCTTCGCAGCCAGGCACTCAGATCTCATCAGTAGCCTGAGGGGGTTTTCGGTTTGTAACTTTAATCTTTTAATCTGGCTCTCTCCTCGTGTGCGTGGGCGAGGAGCACGCAGTGGTGGGTTAATCCTCTGACGCCTCTCCCTCGCTCGCTGCTCGCCGTGCAGCGGACCCACGTTTAGGACACAAGATGAAAACCAAGACCATGAGGCGGCAATGGGCCGAGGGATCATCCCAGAGAAAGGGCTTCCAGCAAATGGGGAGACAAGGCATCCCAAATTTCTGAAGACAAGGCAAGTCAGGGCCAGCAACAGAGGCCTCCATTATGTGAAGGTGGAGACGTTAGCAGGAGACACTAATTGAAAAATTGTAAGCTGACAATAAAAATACGTAACTGCAAATGGCGGTGTGCACTCGCAGTTGAGCGCAGGACGGTCCTGCCTACGCAGGTAGCCGGCAGTGCCCTCCGAAAACACCCCCCAAGAGCAACATCCCAACCTCCTCAAGGAGAGCCCAGTGCATGCTCACTCCGCAGCTTGGTACAAGCCTCTTGCCACTGACATTTACAGCCAGAGGGCAAAACCTTGACCTTGCAGAGATCAAGAGTTATTTGCCTCTTATTTTCAGACATCTGAATCCACGCTGAAGTCTCTTAAAAAAGTAAGCTGGCTTTCAACGGTACCGTGCACTTGCATCTCCCGAGCTCCTGGTGCTTTTATACGGACCCGAGTGCCTAAATGTTAGACACATGAACTTAAATACTCAGTGCCTCAGTTTATCTATCTCAATGACAGCTGAGGGTTATTCACATCACAGCATTTTGGGAAGCCAAGCACTTGCAAAAAAGCCCAAAGCCTACAGGTGAAAGCCTGGGGGAGAGGGGAGTGATGATTATCCTCCAGGCCCTTTTTCCAAGTAAGGAGAAGGCTTCTGCGCCTTCCAGCTCCTCTCTTGGCAATGATCTGCATGTAGGCAGTGGTCATAATCAGGAAGTGCCTCCTCCAATTTACAGCTGGTGGTACCACCTGTGCCTCTCCAATTCCAGCCAAAACAACCACCTCCTCAAACCCACTTGTAAGGAAGGGCAGAGGATCCAGCAACGACAACTCAGAGGGAAAAGCAAGACTCAGGTTTAAGTGCTGACATTTTCCCTAGACGTGTACCACTGTTTATCAGTAGAGTATTTTCTTTCTTCTTGTAAAAACAATTGCAGTTTTTGCTGAGAGAAGATGACCCCACCATACTGCAACAGCGAGCGACCGATGAGTGATAGGGCAGACATGGGACAACAAGAAAAGGTTAAGATGTTCAAATTTGCTGGGCCAATGGGGGACCAACATACGTGCCTGTGTGGCAGCTGGAATGGAAGAAAGTGGAGTCGTTACTCATCACTTCAAGTCTGTCAAGGATTTTCTTTCTGGAAGGAAAACAGTGACTTAGTAACTGCTGGTGAGGCAGGGAATGTTTCTGTACTATTGAGACACAGCTGTGTATATGGGAATATGTATATACACATACCTCAGTGGTATTATCCTTTTGTCCCCTGTGCTGGTTTTTGATTGCCAGGTCCTCCCTGGCCTTTCACCTCGTTGTGGTGGAAGCCATCTCCCTACTCGTGGAGCATCTCAAGAACCCGTTCTGGATTATCAGTCACTGCTTTAATCTACTCCAGACCTTGAACGGAGGGAGCTCTTTTACTTTGGGAACTGGAAACCTGAGGTTATCTTAAATTACAGACATTTGTAAGAATTACATCTCCGGTCAGACAAAACTAATATCAGAAAGGGAAGTCTTACTGTTCCCATCGATGCAACCAACAGCAGGGCTTCCCCGACTTCCATGGATGAGATAGTCTGGACAAAAAGAACAGAGGCCACCACCTTATGAGCTGGCATTTGGTCTGGGTGGCTTAATTTTTCCAGATTTATGTCCCTTGTGTGGCATATACTGTGTTCCTGCTCTGGTCCTACTCACAAAACTTTGGTTGGTTTCTCTGGAGCATGCAGGGCCGAGAGGCACTGATTTTCAGATTTACTAAATGCCTGCATTTCCAGTTAATCTGGAGCTGTGGGTGCCAAAACCTCAAGAGAGTCACTTACCCTCATTGCAAATATAATTTCAGCCTTTCTAATGCCACTGGAAAAGTAATAATAACCTTTTGAGAAGACTTAAGGGCACTCTAAAAGCTATATACAGAAAAAACAACAGGATCGGAATGAAAACCAACAGTTTCTGGTATCAGATAAAACACTTCCTTTCATTGGCGTTTTCCCCTTTTCTTTAGCTATTTCTTTTCACTCACTTTCCATAGCCTCAGAAAGTTATTTTTTAATGACCTGTTTGCTGCAGCTTTCCTGAAGTGGCCCAAACATCTACTCATTTTGAGAAAGTACCTTGCTGTTGCCTGGTCCTATAATTACTTTCATCTGAACCTAAAGCGGGCAGGTTCTTATCTTCCATCTAGATTTTTTTTTAATGGATGATGAAAGCAGAAACATTTCAGCCGTACAGCTCCGTAAAGCTTTTGATCTGCAGCTTTCCCGGTCCAGTGTCATGGTGACAAGCCAGCACAGGGAAAACCCACGGCACAATGACCAAGAAACACGCGTTTTGCATTTCAGAAAGTGCTCTTCACGTGGCAAAACATCTGTCCAAAGGTATAAAGTGAGCATCTTTTAAGGCAGTCCTGCCACAATGCCTCCAAGTCACTCTCCTTAGGAAAGGGGGATTGTATTTTTTCTGTTAAACTCTGTATCTGTTCATCAAACTGACCCCCACCATCTGTACCGGCATACCCCCATCTCTGAAAACTGGGGTTGTCTTGTCAATGGGATCCAGCGCAACGGGGTTCTGACCCGTGCTTGGGATATCCTGGTGCTACCGACGCACAAAGAAACTTTTCTTCCTCTAATCCACAAAGACGGCTGGTCACCTCACGTCTTTGTGTCAAAGCAAACCCCTCCGAGACAGCTGGAAGCAGGCATCGCAGCATCACCGGCTCTGACAGCTGTGACCAGTCTCATGGCCACCTCCACTGGATCTAGAGTAAAGAGTCCCACCATTTTCTTCTTCTAGCTGCCTCCTTGCAGTAGAGCAGCAAAATCGGTCTTCTCTTGCTGTATGGCCCAGGTGGTGGTGCCTCAGAAAGCACAAGTGACCGCTGAATGAACTGGAACAAAGACTAGCCTTGTGACCTGTCAGAAAGCAACTGGTGGCCAACACAGACATGTGAGACCCAGGCTTTAGCAACAGACAGACACAAGCAAAGCCTGTGGCTCGCTTTTCTCTGCAAGTTTGACATCAGCGAGAAAGGTCACATACAGGTATTGAACACAACTAAAATACATGCAGAACCTCTTCCAAGGGGTTTGCTAAGAAACAAAGCAGAAAAGACATGGTCACCTTTGAGTAATACGTGGATAGCTGCAAGGTTCACTCCAATAATGGCTATATAGGCCTTTTTGTTTTCAAAATTAGCTGCCAGCTTTTCAAGGACAGAACAATAAAAACAACAGCAACGGTGATGATCTATCTTAAGGTGATGAGTACTAGCAGGGCTGAGAGCTTCATCTCTTGCCTAACATTTCCTGTAATGAAACCCTGGTTCGAGATGCTTTGCTCTTGCTAAACTTTAATCATTTGGATTGAAATTTTCTATGCCAGGTATTTACCTTGAGTTGATTTTTTAAAATCAATACATCTGTGTACCTGTTTTCCGAAGTCTCAAATCAGCATCCTCACTATACAAGACATTACAAGTGCTCACTAGACCCACAACTTGCAGGAGCAGGGGTAAGTAGGTCTGGGGTTACTCCACAAGAAACAGAGAGCTAGAGATGTTACATGATCTGATGTTTTTGACAACAGATGACATTTTTTGTGAGAATGAGCAATTTCGCTCGTTCCATAAGCCTTTTCTATACTGAGACTTATTTTTAGCATTGGCAAGACCTAGCTCATTAAGTTAACATACACAAAAGATGTTTTACAATAAATTAGTATCTCAGTTCATTACCATGTGTGGAATTTTGCAACCATCTGAAAGCAGGACACGTTTAATTTTACATAGAAGGATGTTTCAGGAGTGTTACTGACCTTTCACACGTACTGCTAAAGGCAATATCAGATGGCAGATCCTACGCAGTGGTGGGGAATAAGGGAGAAGCGGAATGCCCAAAGATTGCTGCTAACCGTCTCCCCTTACATTGCCCAGAGAAGTGGATTAGGCTCTAGATCAGCCGCTACAAGATGCTAGAAGAGGACCTCGTCAGCCATGCTTGGTGAGCACGGCTTTCTCCCCACCGCCTAACTGAGGACCAGGGTTCGGAGTTCCTTGCTGTCCATCCTACAGCTGGTGGCAATGATCTAGCTCTGAGGGATGTCACTGAAAACGTTGTGTGCAGTTCTAACTTACGGTGATTTGCGTTTCTTTTCTTTTTTTTTCCATTCTTTTTTTCCTCCAGCAGGAACTGGTTAGAGAGAGGATGAAGTGACTGTGGGAAACAAAAAATGTGTGAAAATGGGAACCTGGAGAAAGTAGCAAGGAGAAGTCATTATAAATCTACTTAATAGCAAGAACGTTTCAGGTTTGTTGAGAAGCAGAACTATTCCTCTCTGTGCCACAAGCAAAGTCGCTGAACAATACTGTTTTCCCTCAGCTAAAACCCAGTTTAATCATATAGATTTCAACCATGTAAGCAATGAAAAATAATTTTCCCCTCAATTTTTTCACAAAATGCTGGCAAAAGTGGTACATGTTTTTTCTGTTATTTGAATTTACTTTTATTTCTGCCAAACGTCATTTCTGACCTCCAATATGTGCTCCAAAAATGTGACTGAAGTAGAAAGTGAGACTTTCCCTCTGATTAAATGCTCTTATGGTTTATGGTCATGTCAAGATCCCTGCCTAGTGCTTTCCTTCAATTCCTTCTCGGTCTTTAGAAATTCCTGGCCAACAAAGAACACAACATCTGGGAAGTCTGACCACAGCATTTCAGGGAAAAGAAACTAAAAAGGAGAAGGATTTCAACAATTACAGTGGAATAAGAAATATGGAAAAGAAAAAAGTTGAAAGGCCGGTCCAGCACTTACCCATAGATCCCAGCAGTAGTTCCAGGCAGGATTTATTCTAGTAATAAAAATATCTAGGACATACGGGTATCCTAACACTACTGAAGTAGCAGCACTGGTAGAGCTGAGTATACGGACACGCTGTCACCTCTTACCTGCCTGCCCAGAGCAATCCGGGCGCGGAGCAGGTTCTGTGGGATCACAAATGGGCAATTTTGTTAGCCGAAGACTTGGGAGCAGATGAAAGCTTGGGTCCACCATCCCCCAACATACCTGCCGGAGAAGTTGAGCTGGTACAGGGTGGGGAAATTAACTGTGCTAGATAAAGGAGTGGTATTAAAATCTCCATTTGCCTGGAGGAATAAAGAAACCAAGAGAAGGAATAGCGACTCTCCAAGGGATACAGCTGCATGCCACTCCTTTTTGAGGGTGAGCTGCGATACTTTGCTCTTACCTATTGAATTCATGCCCAGGGAATTATAACCTAGAAGAAAAACTAGGGGGTTTTATTTATTTATTATTACCAACCCATCATGCAGCATTCTTCATCTGTGATTTAATAGCTCTTTTACCATTTGTAACTTCTGTAATTTCAACCAGAGGAAAAATGTGATAGGATTTTGCATGACTCATGAGTCTTGTGAAATACTTAAAAATGGCTCATCTTTCAGGCTTTTTAAACCAGATTGAAGCAGATTAAAAACCTGAATTCTGTAAAATGGCCTGGACACTAAGCTTCCGTAAAGTATACTTTTTAATGGTGATTTTCTTCTGACTGTACAAACTGTTCTGGAAAATTTGGCAAATATCTACCCGATTAAGCCCACAAAGGTGTGTTTCTACATTCTTGGGTACATTCTTACATACCTGCAAAGAGCTTCGGGCTTTTTTTTTTTTTAAATTAAAATCAAGGCCAAATTTTCAATCAGCAAGGTAGATCTGCAGATCTGGGTTTACTAAGCCAATAAGAAGTATTACCTGAAGCTTGCATACACAGTTACTCTGCTCTCAGCTAAGCCCCACTCTCAGTTTCTGGGGTCAGACTCCCTGCTGGCATGAATCTGCATAGGGCCACCAGAAATCTGATTGCCAGCGATCCCTCACCTTTATTTTCAGTAAGCAACTGCCATACGGATTTTCCCTTCTACTTAGCTTCGATCCACCTGTGTCCTTTCTCCCGCTCCCTTACCTCATTAGCACTTAGGACAGAAAGGCAGGTAATTGCCAGGACCTCCTCTATGAGAGGCTGACTAAACACAGCTGCAAGCTCCTCATGCCTTTCTATACACATTTTTGCAGGACAGATATTCTATCTGTGGCACCAGCGATGCTCTGTGCATCACAGGCACCGAGCCCGTCTTCTCTTCGCTTCCTAAGACGCCAGAGCCCACTACGCCCTCTCAAGTTGTGTGTCCTCTTCTTTGATCTTTCCATCTATCTCTCTGGTCACGGGAACATGAGATTTGAGCTTTATAGTTTTCAAACGCCTACATTGTTCGCTGCATTGCCAACCTCAGCCAAAGGCTCAGCAGCTTCCCCGTGGACAGAGAGGCATTGTAAGGAGGGGACGGACTAACGAGATGGCAAGAGAGAACAGAGGCACGACCCTGGAGATTGTCCTTCACTGCGACTTTAAAAAAGAAAACCTGTGACCGGCACACAGAGTAATAGGTTACAGCCTCCAAATGGTGCCATCTGAAAATCCTGACCTTTCCCACTGCGGGGAGAATTGTTGTGCTGCTGTTCCGAGTAACCCCTCTACAAGGCTTACTAATAACAACAATTATTAATAATAATAATAATGGGTTACAGAACAAATTTGGGCTTCTGACTATCATTCAGCAGGGAATGAAACATATCACAACCTTCTCTTAGAAGTGCTGGGAAAACTTGTCATAGTTAAGAATGAAAGTATTAGGCAGATGTGACATTTAATATCTAAACTGCCATCAGGCAGGAAATTGCATTGTTAAATTGCATTGTTACCCAAATTAATAAAAAAAAAAAAAAGAAACATTTGCCAGTGAGCACTAGGGTCCAGCTTCATCCCTAGCGCAGCACCGTTTGCTGCAGCCCCGGACGTCTGTCGGCGGTTACCGCAGCGTCCCTTCGGCGGCAGCCCGGCGGCCGGAACGCCAGCAGCCTTCACGCAGGGTTCCTGTACCGCTGCATCAAACACCCTGCGAGTTTCTAGGCCAAACTATACAGGATGACAAAACAAACGAAAACTAAGAAACTTTCCAAACCAGATGAAAGTCATCTCTTTCCCTCCCCCCTGCCCCGCCCCCAGACTCTTGTCTCTGAAATG
The DNA here is from genome assembly GCA_013400755.1 of Pelecanoides urinatrix. Lineage (NCBI taxonomy): Eukaryota > Metazoa > Chordata > Aves > Procellariiformes > Procellariidae > Pelecanoides > Pelecanoides urinatrix. The sequence goes on along the minus strand of VZTQ01000175.1, from coordinate 10,229 downwards.
TCTCACTGTGTTTGCTTCAACCTTTCAGCGCTGAAAAAGCTGCAGCACAGAAGTAGCAACCTGCAGGTGGATGGACTTAGTTCTGGCAGAGTTGGATGGAGCAGGAAGGAAATTAATGGGGAAAGAGTTTCACTTTTCAGTAGACAGAGGCAAGCATTTCTCTATAATAAGACAACAAGATTTGACAGCATTTCTTGTGTTTTAAGCTTTGCATGCTTTTCTTAATAAAAGACTAAGCTCCCTTTCTCCTTCTGACACGGCGCATCGTGCTTCAGATAAAATCCTTTTGAAGAACAACATGCACACACAGTATAATCTGACATTACTCCAGTGCTACAGGGAACATCTTGAACATAACTGCACCACATGGAAGTTGACTTGCTATGAGAAAAACACACAAAAAAGCTTTCACAACAAATCTGTAAACACATTTATGCTCCCAATAGCCATGATAAATCCAATTAAACAGCCAGGATTTGTGCTACAAACTGTCACTAAAGGAGTTAATACAGTTTCTGTGGCAGGGAATATACCAGCTTTAAGCAAGAAATCACAGTTCCTAGCTGCCCTGAGGTTCAGAGTTTTGTAGTCCAGCCTCACCTGAGAGGACTGGCAGCCAAACCAAGACTCCTTAGGCCCAGCTCACTCATGTCCCGTCCGCAGTGGTACTGCATTGCCTCACCCTCACTTGCATCGTGTGTCCTGGCATCACCTTTCCTCTGCCCCAGCTAGCTCCTTCAAGATGCTCTAACGCCTCTTCCAGCAGTGCTGGTAATAGGACCGAGGACATCAGAACGAGGTTTGCCTGGCTTTGTTACAAGCACCGTTTCATTTCAAGTATGACACTGACACTTGCAGTAACAAAAAGTACCACAAGTCAAATAGAGAATCACAGAATGGTTTGAGTTGGAAGGGACCTTAAAGATCATCTAGTTCCAACTAGATGTCCTGGGCAGGACACCTTCCTCTAGACCAGGTTGCTCAAAGCCCCATCCAACCTGGCCTTGAACACTTCCAGGGATGGGGCATCTACAAGTGTTCTGGGAAACCTGTGCCAGTGCCTCACCACCCTCAGAGTAAAGAATTTCTTCCTTATATCTAATCTAAATCTACCCTCTTTCAGTTTAAAGCCATTAGCCCTTGCCCTATCACTAGTTGCCCTTGTAAGAAGTCCCTCTCCAGCTTTCTTGTAGCCCCCCCTCAGGTATGGGCAGGCTGCTATGAGGTCTCCCCGGAGCCTTCTCTTCAGGCTGAACAACCCCAACTCTCTCAGCCTGTCTTCATAGGAGAGGTGCTCCAGCCCCCGATCATCTTCATGGCTGTCCTCTGGACCAGCTCCAACAGCTCCGTGTCCTTCTTACGTTGTGAACGCAATACTCCAAGTGGGGTCTCACAGAAGCAGAGTAGAGGGGCAGAATCCCCTCCCTCGACCTGCTGGCCACGCTGCTTTTGATGCAGCCCAGGATAGGGTTGGCCTTCCAGGCTGCGAGCGCACATTGCCAGCTCATGTCCAGCTTCTCATTAACCAACACCCCAAGTTCTTGTCCTCAGGGCTGCTCTCAATCCATTCTCCGCCCAGCCTGTGTTTGTGCTTGGGACTGCCCTGACCCACGTGCAGGGCCTTGCACATGGCCTTGTTGAACTTCATGAGGTTCGCACAGGCCCACTCTCAAGCCTGTCAAGGTCCCTCTGGCTGGCATCCCGTCCCTCTAGCAGCACACAGCTTGGTGTCGGTGGCAAACTTGCTGAGGGTGCACTCAGTCCCACTGTCCATAACACCCACAAAGATGTTAAACAGCGACGGTCCCAATACCGACCCCTGAGGAATGCCACCAAACATGGTCCTGCAGATGCACGTCCCGTGCCCCACAAAATACCAGTAAGCCCAATTTCAGGGCACGACACTGCAAAGAACCAGTTGTAATAGCACAAGTCTTAAATGTGAAATAACTCATTTGCCAAGGTGTTGTTCAGCTTCCCCATGGTTGTTAAAAAACGTGGTTAGTGATAATAACCACACTTCTAAAGCCAATTAAGCAGAAGGCCTGGTTCTAGTCTGATGTTCTGCTCCCAATACACCGAAAGCATAGAGCTACCACAGAAGAGGAATTATTTCAGCCTGGAACTGAAGATTCTTTCCTGCAGATGCCAGTACAGAACAAAGGAGGAACGCTGCCTTTGCACTGGAAAGAGCATGGTGTATTGCAGCATCAGGGAGCAAGAAACTGTCCAGAGAACGGCCGCTTCTGAGGAGCATCAAGCAATGCACGGTGAGGCTTGGGCTGGCTAGCCATGCTGAAAATAAATACTACTAAATCAATAACAGCCCAGTGTCTATAACACCATTGCTCTGCATCAAAACCACCAAAACAATTTAAAGCTCATCAGTATTTCTCATGAGGGAGGAAATTCGATTTACGAGCGCTCAGAACAAAAGCGGCGCTGGCTGGTGCAGATGCCCGCTGAAAGCTGGTCCCAGCTGCAGCACAACGCTGGAAACCCCGAGCGGTGGGGGGCATCTCAGCACCGGGTTCCATTTCTGAGCATCCTAACTGCACATTAGCCATTTAAGTAAGACTTCAAAGCTTAATTATCCTTCAACTAAAGGGAGTGCAGTAAGCCCACATGCGTTCTACCCTTCGGCTGGAAGGGGCTGAGGAACACTCTCGCCATTGCTCCTGTGCAGTCTCCCCCCAGCTGCTAGTTTCTACGCATACAATAGGTAACCCCTTCACAACCTGCTGATTTCCACTGTTCTTCTTCAAAGGTTTCAAGCCCCCATGTTCAGCAGACATAGCAATGGTCTCTCTCAAGGCTGCGGTGCTGTGACTTGCAGCAAAAGGAACTAATGTAACACCCGGCTTGAACGCACAGCTAGGAAGTAAAGCCAACAACGGGCAATATTCACAGAGCATTATATGCCTGCATAACATTGGCCAATGATTTTGAGCATTGCAAGTTTTGGTCGCTTAAAGATGCTTTAAAAGTGTCCAATTCCCAAAAGCGGCTGTATCCCATCTTTCTCCAAAATTAAGGTTCTTCTAAAGGTGTCCCACAGCCACGCCAGATCAGCTCAGAGAACATGGGCATCTTGGGCTGGAAGATGCTGTTGCTGACAGCGGGCAGCGTGGACGGGAAGGGCAGGAGCAGAGCTGGGCCACTGGCAGCGGTGACCCGCCTGCTGAGTAGGAGGTTTCTGAGCCTCTCCCAGCCTGATGTGAGCCGGCACTGCTTCCCCCCGCTCTTTGAACACAACCGTGGATGTTTTTATTCCTGTCCTTTCTGCATCCAGATACCTGGAAAAGCCAGGATCTTCTCTCCCTACACAAGGGCTAGAGAGACATATATACGAACAAATAAAGAAACGGACAGCGTTAGCTGCATGATTTTAGCCTGCTGAGTTTCTTGGGCATCCAAGCTGCCGAAGCCACACCTGTCTGGCTCACACAGCGTTTGAATGTTTGCAGAGCTGCTGGACACCTTGAGCAACAGTGATGAGGCTCAAGTGCTTTATGAGTGCTTCCAGGCTCGTCTCAGTCGTTTCTGACCTCCTCAGACTGCAGTCTGTTTGGGTTAGGGAGCTGGCAGGATCCCCTGGTGTGCTTGGTACTTGTATCTTCTTTGAAGCAGGGAACGGTGTTTGCCACCACCCAGTTCGGGGTGTGTCACCGTGCTGAGGAAGCTTGCTTGGAGCTAGGAACGGCCGAAGGTCCGAATCAGCTGGCAAATAACACCTGCCTATGGCCGCTTGCCTTTGGAAATACAGTTCTGGGAATTCAGACTTGACATTTAATGACACAGAAGAAAAGCTGATGCTTCCAGACTATGCTGCTTTTGAGATTAAAAGCTTTAAAAGTTTTTTTTTCAAGAGTGAAAGAAAATGTTCAAGTCAGAAGCTCACTGTCCAGCTAACTTTAAACGTCTGACATAAAAATGGACAGACATAAATATCCCTTTGCTTTAATACCCGCGTTGTACAACTGGAAAGGCTAGAAGAGCGCTGTGCAGTTAAAAAAACTGGCATCTCATGGAAACAAAGAGTTTCAGCTTTCAACCTGGAGTTACTCTTGTGCAGTAAACGTATACTTAGTTCAGCAGGCCTGATCCTGAGGTGGGACTGTCCAGGCACCAGTGCCTCAGGGGAACGTGGTACTGATGGCACAACCTTTAGCAGATTTATAACCAGACTGAATATGGCTCCACATGTCGAGGAAACAGGAGTATGACACAAGGTTGGTCATGAGTAGAGGGTAGGAACCACAGGGACCAGCCCAGCATCTACCCTAACTTTCAGAAAGTGGTCTCAATCCACAGGTCGCTGCAATAAATGACAGTACTGTGAAACAGGCTGTCTCCCTGCGCAGCATACGTGTCCTTCCCCAGTCTCAACTAGCCAAGAAGAAATTACAGCTCTCACTAACGGCTTGCCCTGCTAACGGCGTGGACAGGGCTCTTCTGTTTTACGCTGCGGAGATGTGCCCTACAGTCAGGAGCAGCAGGATTTTCGCACCGGCTGGGCAGCATCCTCGGCATCAGAGGAACCCCACCGACTCCAGCAGAAGCAGAACAGCAGGGCGCAGACAGCGAGGTGCAATGCTGTAAAGCCCCAGGACGAGTCCCATCGCAAGGGCATTTGGCAAGTGCCTCTGTTGCATTTGGCACCGGATCAGAAAACTAAACCCTGCTAGTACTTTGAAGAGAACGCCTCTCTCCTCACCTCGCCACCCCGTTTCTTTAAGTTATTCTTTCTTATCTTAGAATAGATGCCAGAGTTGGAAACACTCACTTTGCGAGGAGGACGGAGTGGGAAAAAGTATTACTTTATGCTTGTTTTGTTCTTTGACTCTCTTGAAACTTCTCTGGCCACTGCCAGAGACAGGAGCCTGGGCTTGTTCAACCTTTCATCTGAGTCAGTATAGCAAGTCTTTACCTTCACTTTCCAGCTGGCATAAAAGGGGAATAAAAAGCATTTGTACTCTGCTGCAGTCACCGTCACGAAAATCCTGTTGTTGTCAGCTAGAGCTAATACAAATGCCGGGAAAGGCTGAAATGACTGCAGCAGGGAATATCTGTAAAGACCTATTTGGGGCACATCCTGCATTCCTCAAGTGCCTACAGGAGCGGCTGTGACTAGCAGGGGCAAAATGACTGTACATCCTGGCTCTCCCTACCTAGACGTTCACTCATGCACCACGTTATCTCCGGCTTATCGGTATTTTACAAGAGATAGCCTTTAAAGCAAATTACCTTGTTTTAGGGAAAGACACTGGAAAGTTGCCTATGGGTAACGCATAATGTAAATCCATTAATCAAGCAAAGCCACTGGCATATCTCTACCTAATCATTCAATAGCACTTATTTCTTAGTCTCTCCCATGTTTATATTTAGAAAGGAAAAATGCATCAGTCAAAAAATTCTGAGTTGATAAAGGGGGGGGGGGAGGAAGTCATTAAGCAGCCTGTCTGGAGATGCATAGAAATTTTATAATGAAGGAGGATTGTGTCTGAAAGCAGGAAAAGCAGAAACTTAAAAACACCAGGCGTGCTGGGAGTTACATCAACGCTCCTTCAGATAAGTGACAAGATCCCTTACGCTTAAAAGCGGGGGTTAAGAGGCCCTTGAAAAATGAAGTCTGTAACATACTAATCAGAGCTAATTTAACGTAATAAATAAGAGCCCGTGGTAAAAAAAAAAAAAATTCTGCCTCTCTATTGCAGATTCAAAGCAAAGGAGGAATCCAGTCAGATTTGTATCACTGCTTCCTTGCTATATAAATAGCTGCAATTGGCATGCTAAAAATAAACCAGATAAATATTTAAGGCCCACTGCTACTTAGCTTACTGTTGTGCTTACTTGCTTACTGTTGTGTAAATCAGGAATAATATCAATAAGATCAATGAATTTACACCAGGATACTTAGCTGAAGTCAGAGGGAGGGACTGTGTTTGCAGCAATTGCAGACAAGTCCTCCCCTGAACACTTTACCATCGTCTTACTGAGCCTTCTTTCCTCCTGACCTGCAGGTCCCTTTGACAGCAATGGGAAAATGAGCGTAGGGTTAAATGCCAAGAAAGCTGTGTAAATCGGAAACCATACAAGAAGGAAAAAGCTGCTTTACTCAGAGGGGTTTATCTAAAAACATTCAGATTGCTGTCTCAGACACGCCTGACCCCCCGCCACTTATACAATAAGAAAACATGTTATGGCACATACATTTTCAAAAGCACGGACCGTCAGAATAAGTGTCTTGCACTTGGATTAAATAGGCAAAGGTTTAAGAAAAAGCAGCATAATGAAAAAATATGGTCCTTTTGCCTAATCCATAAGATAGGACACAGGTAACCTTTAAAAAAAAAAAAAATCATTTCTCTTGTTAATTTTTAAGCTTAGCCTGAACAAGGACTGCAAGAGACATCTACTACTTAGAGCAATTTAGGAGAAGGAAATATTCCTACTAGAGCAGTATCTAGCTCGGTATCTATACACGTCAAATAAAATAGCTATTACCATAAAACTACTGTAAAAATAAGTAGCTATACTTTTCTTTTGTAGATCATTTTTCTCCCCCCAAAATAACTCACTATTTTGCCCATAAAATACTTCAGACTAATGCACTCCTGAAAAAACAGTTGGAGATGAACAAAATAGTCTCAAATGGCTCTTCTGTCTAATTTTAACTCTAAGAGGCCATTTTACATCAAATAAAAAGACAACATAATGTACCCAATAATAAATTGCATTACTTGCGAGGGCACTTAAGGAACACAACTTATTTGTATTACTGGAATAAACATTCAACAGAATCCACCAAAACATGTGAAACTATTTAAAGGGAAATACAGTAGCTCACCATCCTGAATAAACCAAGGCAAAAAAAAAAAACAACCCCCCAAAAAAAACCAACCCACAAAAAACCCGAACTGTGCTTAAGCACGTATAGGTATTGTGTTATTCTGATTACATGGGAAAACTAGAGACACAAAGGCTGCCTGTTTTGCTATGTTTTTCTTGCTTTTCCAGGAAACCAAATATTAAGTACCTGGCTTACAAACCTCCTCCAGCAGTTGATCCCACTTCCTTTGACGCTCACCTCCTACAAATGACACAATCCAACGCCCACGTGCCAGCTCTAAGAAAGCAAGAATGCCGTGCCTTCAACAAACCCCCATCAGCTGGGGCTGGCCAAAGAAAGATAAAACACCCTGTAACTCTGCAAACAAATTATACCCATCGGTGATGTGAGGAGGGGGGAGGGGGAAGGGAGAGCAAAGCGGGGGCAGGGGGGGAAATAAAATAAATCAGAGGAAGCATCCTTAGTCATCCGGAGCACATGTTGAGATTTTAACAGCACACCTGGAAATTAAAAGCCTCTATTAGCTCTAGTTAGAAAGTAAACAGTAGGCTGCAACTGGGTAAACTGGGTAATAAGCATCACCTTGCGGGGTGGGAACTGGGACCCCAAGTGCCTTGTCCCCAGCTTGGGCTTGCAGATGCTGCAGGGCAGAGGGGCTGTCTCCCACAGCACTAGGGCCCAAGGTAGGCCAGGCTTTGAGGAGCACAGAGGACCTCCCCATCAGTGCCTTACACAGCTGTAGCCTATTTCTGTGGCTGCACAGGCCAAATAAATCATCAGCAGTGAGTAGCTGGGGTCTTTGTGGAAGAAAAGGATTCAGCAGCATAAGGAGAATTTGGTATTATATCTAACATTGCAGTCAGCCTTTAAGCAGCTAGACAAGGGCATCGCGGATGGTATTAAGGAGCATTTCAGGGGCCAGAGAGTATTGGGTGGCATAACCCAGAGTTCCAAAGCCTGAGAGGAAAGCACACGCTGGGGACATGGCTCTGCACTGCTTGTGTACCGCCTTCCCAATTACCAAAGTGGCAATTTGTTGAAAGCATGGAGCTTGAGAGCCCTATATGCTGCATCCCAGGAATGTGACCCATTCCCAGTGCCACCAGCATCACTACCACAGCCAGGTCTTCCCCAGAGCTCTCCCAGCCACAAGCTGGTCTCACTCAACTCTCCCCAGCTTACGAGACCTGGGAAGGGCAGAGCTTCCACGAGCTGAGCTGCACCCGTAAGCGACCTCCCCCTTCTCCCCCATTTTGAATTATATTTGTGAGCAAACAGTTAAAAATACCACCTTTAAGCTCAGAACCCAAGCTTTGGCCTAAGCAACGCCATCATTTAGGAAGTCAAGCAAACAAACGGGAAGCAAGGAAAATGCTGCATAATTACTCAGAGCCACCCTGGAAGGAGGGCTGTAGTGAAAGCACTGAGTCTCCTTTAATAAGGATTTCTTACTGCAGTAGAACACTGCCTAATAGCTGCTATATCCTGCTTGAGTGAGTACGCTCTCCTCGGAAATAAAGCAAAGGCTTCTAATCATTTTTGACAGAGTGCAGTCTCCTAAAGCTACGTTTTCCGTCTGATTCATGCTGACTGACTGTAACCCTACGACAGTTATTGAAAGTTAATTAGCGGTGAAGTGCAAAGAGCTCTAGGAATGAAAATACAAGCGAGAACTGAACGTGGAGTGTCTCCTTTCCCAGGAAAAATACTGTCAAGAAGGTTAACATAACCAAAAAAATATTTCAAATTGAACATGTGAAAGCGATTCCTCTAATAACTTGGCTATGGTTGTCCCTTGCTGTTTAGCCACGCAACCAAGAGGTAACATATTTCTAAGGGTTTATTAGGGAAGCAGGTAAGCACAAAACCCAGCATTTCTTTCTTCACCACATTCGCACGAGAAAGCGCCTGAAAAGTTGTATAAACACCCAAATTACATAAAGACAAATAAAGATATAAATCAATCGCTGCTTCCTTTGGAGACTGAAGTTTGTCAGATGTTGCACACGCTATCAAATCCCAACTATTTTTGCCCTTATTCTCCACTTCCTCAGTACTTGCAAGGAATAATCCACAGTTAAATGTGAGCCCAGCCAGCGCCGAGTGGGTGTAGGAGGCGAGGCGAGGCGCAGCCCTGCACCACCCACTCCCCGCAGATGTAAGCACCAAGACAAGGTGTGAGGCAGTGGGCAGCCCCCTTCAGGTGTTAAAAAAGCCCATCCTGGCACCCCCAGGAATTGGATCCAGCCCTATACAATCAGAAATAAACCAAAAAGCAATCTTCATGCAGAGAAACGGCATAGTTTTAAGAACGAGGAAGGGAACGTGTTGTAGCAAAGCAAGTAGGTTGGAAAGGCCAAATGTAGGGCTTGGTAGAAAAATAGACGTTGGTGATGCCAGAATGCCTTGGCAAAATTGTGTTTATTGATTTTCATAGAATAGGAAAAAAGCTCCAGCCCTTTCCACCCCTGACTACTGACTGTGACTCACAAGTGATCTGAAACAACTGCAATGAGCAAGCGGGGGCTGGGCTGAGTTGGACCTAGCTTGTGCCTTCACAGCGCTGACGGGGGAACTGCGCGTCCTGCTTCAGGCTCTTCTTGTGGCTGCTTAGGAAATACAGAAAAGCTGTGGACCTTCTCCTCCATCAGAGCATCTAGTAACATTTCATTCAGGGCATTCCTCTGGGTGGGCAGAGGATCTGATCAACGTGTGTCGTTCCATGGCTGACTCAAGCACCGCCAGTTGCAGGCACGCTGGTGACCCGGCTCGGCCTTTCCCCCAGGCTGGGCGGGGAAGGGGGCACCGGGAACAGGGTGCGTAAGGAGGCAAATATTCACCTCCTCTGTTCGGCTGGGGTGGCTGCTTCAGTGGAGGTTTGGGCGGTGTCGCAAGCTGCTCACGTGAGCCTTTGTTTTGGGACCAATTTGTATCCTGACCGGTAAGTCCAGTCAACACTTTTGGGACCACAATCCCAGGAAACGCTTTTGCTGAGCTGTTACATTCATACGATTTTTCTCTTTCTTTCCGAGCGCACGCTCTTAACTCCACTGAAGCCCTAAAACACAAGTAAGAGAAACAGAAGGCGGGATGTAACACGCCAGACGAGGTGCCTCCCCGCCGACAGCGGTGCCGGGAGGCCGCGTCTGCCCCGCACAGGCCGCTGCCCGAGGCCGGGTACATTCATACGATCCCGCACGAGCATTCATAGCATCAACCGGGGCGAACCCCCTGCCCGGGGCCGCTCACCCCGAGCCGCCCCGCCAGCCGGGCGCGGCCCTGCGCTGGGAGAAGGGCCGCACCGCCCCTTCCCCGCGCCGGGGCCCGCCCTCGCCGCGACCGTTAGGGGCGAGGCCGGAGCCGGCGGCCGCCACCT
>VZTQ01000174.1:1970-24457 GCA_013400755.1 Pelecanoides urinatrix | reverse complement strand
CCCCCCCACTCGTGACACGTGGTTACACAGCTGCTGAGGCTCCCCCACTCGTAACATGTCGGTGCACGGCTGCTGAGACCCCCCACGCTTGTGACACGTGGGGATAGGGCTGTTGAGACCTCCCCCACTCATGACACATGATTCGATGGCTGCTGAACCCCCCCCACTCATGACACAGGGGTACACGGCTGTTGAGACCTCCCCCACTCATGACACAGGGGTGCCCAGCTGCTGAGCCCCCCCCCACTCATGACACGTGTGTCCCCTGCAGCCTGTGCTGGGATGGCTCCATAGGACGGGCAGAAAGGACCCCAAAAACATCCCCAGGGGGGGGACACGACACCAGTGGTGGGGTGTCCCCCCCCGCCAGCGCGGGGCAGACGAGGGTTGCACACGGTTCTTTCCCATAGATATATTATTCTTCATTTTTTTTTTCTGTAAAAGATCTAAAAATGGATAGAAAAAAAAAAAGGGGGGGGGAGGGGACACACCCCCCGGCCGGCTCCTGACCAGCGGGCATGGCGGGGGGGGACACACACACACGACGTGGCACCCCCCTTCCCAGCGAGGGGTCCCCGCCTCCTCCTCACCCCCCGTCCCTTTGCGGGAAGGGGGGACGCATCCCCCTAAAATTAGGGGGGGGGGGGATTCTGCGCCCCCCACCCCACCGGGGGCTGGATAAGGCCACGGGCGAGGGGCTGAGCAGGCAGCACGGGGCTCTCCGACCCCCCCGGCTTTGCGGGGCGCAGGGGTGCCCCCCCCGTCTCTCCGTGCCGGGGGGGTGCGGGGCACCCTGGGTGGGTGGTGGGGGGTGGGTGCCAGGCTAGGACCTGCCCTCGGGGGGGTTGTACTCCGTCTCGCCGGCCGAGACCTGGGAGATGCGGCGCGTGGAGCGCCACAGCCGCCGGTGGAACTGGCCCGGCCGCACCTGGGGGGGTGGGGGTGGGAGGGATGAGCACCCACCCGATGTCCCCGTCCCCTTCCACACTCCCTTCTGAATCCCCATACCCTTCATCCATCCCTGTCCTCATCCCCTTCTTCATCCCCAGATCCTCACCCCCTTCTCCATGCCCATTCTCCACCCCCTTCTTCATCCCCATCCCCTTCTCCATCCCCATTCCCCATCCTCATCCCCTCTCCATGCCCATCCTCGTCCCTTCTCCATCCCCATCCTCGTCCCTTCTCCATCCTCATCCCCTCTCCATCCCCATCCTCATCCCTTCTCCATCCCCATTCCCTCTCCATCCCCATCCCCTTCCCCATCTCCATCCCTTTCTCCACTTCCCTCTCCATGCCCTTCTCCACCTCCATCTCCACCTCCACCCCTTTCTCCACCTCCATCCCCTTCTCCATCTCCACCTCCATCCCCTTCTCCACCTCCATCCCCTTCCCCTTCTCCACCTCCATCTCCACCCCCTTCTCCATCTCCATCCCCTTCCCCATCTCCACCTCCATCCCCTTCCCCATCTCCACCCCCTTCTCCACCTCCATCTCCACCTCCATTCCCTCCCTCTCCCATATCACCTTCCCCATATCTCCCACATCCCATCCCATTCCACCCCACCTCCATCCCCCGCTCTGGAGAACAAGGAGGACAAGCAGAGGTCCCCAGCCCAGCAGCACCTGGGACATGGAGGTATGACCCCCCCAACCCCACCACCACCTGGAGTGGGGGTCCCCGCTCACCTCAGCGGGCTGCCCAGCCCCCACCACGATGAGCTTGCCATCCTCCAACCCCACCAAGATGTGACTCTTCTCCTTGGTGACAGACACGCTGTGGACAGGCACCCGCATGGCCATGGGAGGCACGGCCGCCCTGAGGCTGTCAGAAGACGAGTGGTGGGATGGGACCTCTCAAGCCCCTTGGGCACCCCAAGAAGGTGGTTGGGGTGGGACAAGGTGGGTGGTAGCCCTCACCTCTGGAGGTCACGGATCTCCAGCCCGCACTGCATGGTCCCCAGCACCACGAACTCCTCCGTCAGGCACATGGCCGTCACCTCCTCCTCCAGCGGGACGGAGGAGAGGTGCTTCCCGTTGACCGAGTAGAGGTGCAGCGCAAACCTGTCCTGAAAGACAGAGCGAAGAGGGGGGAACACACGCGCTGACGGTGACGAGGGGGAGGACACAGGGACACCTGGCCGTACCTTCAAGCAGGCTCGTTGACCCGTGGCGGTTTGGGCTACCACTTGCCCCTCTGGCCCCACGGCCAGGTGGGAGAGGACGGCGGGTGGGGAGCTCTCGGTGGGCGGCCGCAGGGACCGGATGAAGAGACCCCGGCGGATGGTGTGGATGATGATGGTGCCATCCTACGGGAGGAAGGGGAGGTTGGGGCGGTGATGGTGGCACTGCCCACCCTGCCGCCCACCCCACCACCCCCAGCTCACCTTGGAGCCTGACACCGCCATGTCCAGCTCGGTGCTGATGGCCACGCACGTCACCTCGGCGTCGTGGCCGTACAGGACCTGGACGGGTTTGGGAGCCAAGCCACTGGAAAACCCACCCTGGGCATTGGGGACATGGGGACCTCAGTGACCTGGTGGCAGCGCCCACCACGAGCTCCCGCTGGCTGGAGCGCGGGGTAAGGGTCAACCCCTTACCTGCTGTAGGACCTGCCACACCATGCAGGTGGTATCCCGGGACCCAGAAATGAGGTAGATGCCACAGAGGTCAAGCGCCAGGCAGGTGACAACATCTGTGACACCCAGAAGGACACCATGAGGTGTTGATCCTGTCCCACCGCGCTCGGCACCCCAACCCCGTGGGATGGCACCAAGACGTGTTTTGGGGTGTGGAGATGCTGTTAACCCTAACCCCACCCCAGTTCTGAGATGGAGCCTGGGCTGTCCATGGAAGATGGGAGACACTGGGAGATGTCCCCTGCCCGCTCATGTGTCCTCTGCCTCCCCCCATGGCCATACACACCCACCGGGGCATCATCGGACCTTCGTCATTGGAGGAGGACATACCTATGTGCCGGGTGATGTGCCCAACCACTTTCCCTTTGGCCAGCGAGGTGACGCAGAGGCTGTTGTCCCAATGTCCCCCGCTGAAGAGCAGCTTCCCGTCGGGGGACACGGCCAGCGTGCGGGAGGAGAGGTCCGCGCCAGGGGCGAAAGGGCCCTGCAGGAACCGCTGGGTCCTGGTGGGGAGGGACATGGGATGGTGGCAGAGCCATGGGTGGGCTGGTGGCCCACCTCAGGGACCATCCGTGAGGACCACGTGCCCGACTCACTTTGCGTTGGAGACGGTGGGGTCTTTGGTGAAGCTGAAGTAGTTGGAGATGTTCTTGTCGTAGGGTAACCAGTTATGGGTCCCCAACAAGCCATTGGCACTCACGGTGACCTGGGCAGAGATGGAGATGGAGGTGACACAGCTCCCACCACTGGAGCCCTCCTGGGGTTTGGTTCCGGTCCCCCTGGGCTAGCAGCATGCACCTATGCCTCAGTTTCCCTGCACTCACCAGGACGTCGGGTGATCCCTGAGTGATGAAGGAGTGCGCTTGGTTCTTGGGGACCACGGCTTGCACCAGGGCCACCCCATCGCTGATGCCCTGCAGGAAGACAGCAACCGGTGGGCACCCTCCTGGCCACCACCACCCCCCCACAGGTCCTGGCCAGAGACCCCCTGGGGTCGTCCTCACCTCCACAAAGAAGGACTTGAGCTGGTCCAGGTTCTCGAAGACGTTGGGCGAGCGGGTGTCGAGGCGGGCCAGCCTCCGGGCAGCGCTCTCTGCTGACAGCCGGGCGGGATGGGGTTCCTGGGGGGGGCGAGGGAACCCTTGAGGAGGGGGGTAGCTCCCCAAAAGAGGTTATTTTTTTGGGGTGGGGGTATGAGCTACCTTGAGCAGCTGGCAGGGCGTCTGCCCAAAGTTGCTGATGATGCCCTCCAGAGCCTTCCTCTGCGTCTCGTCGGCAATTGCGTCCAGGTCCACGGCCCCTGGGGATGGGGGCGGTCATGGGGGGCCATCTGGCAGGTGCCCCCCCCCACCTCCCTGCTCCACGGCTCACCCTCATATGTGCAGTAGTAGAAGACGTTGAGGGCCTCCACGGCGGCCGGGCCTCGTTGCTTGTACCCAAAAATGAGGTCGATCCACTCGTGGAGGTGGGCTGAGACATACTCTGACTCCTGTCCAAGGATGGGGCATCAGGGTGGGCCGGGAATGCCCACCACCCCCCTGTAACGACCCCCCCCCAGGGGTGGGAGTGGAGGAGAGATAGGGATGGGCTCCACCATCTCACCAAGGCTTTGCGATGCTGGTAGATGAAGTCCTCACGGGAGCGCGCCCACCGGGGCAGCACCACGTCGCCCACCTTCTCGTTGGAGAGCTGCAGGCAGCCCAGGTCGAAGCCTGCAGGCAGAGCAGGCAGGGGGTGAGGGACACCGACCCCCTGCCACGCTCCCATGGGTGCTGTCCCCATGGTGGGGATGACGGGTGCCCCCTACCATTCTGGTTCTCCAGAAACTCGGGGAAGTAGAAGAACTCGGGGATGAGCTCCTTGACGTCCACGGGGTTCTCCATGCGGGCTTGCCACGCCGCCGGCACCGAATGGAACTGCCGGTCCGAGCAGTCAAACCTGGTGGCACAGAACACCCGGTTGGAGCCTGCTCGTCCTCCTCTACATCCCCTCCCCAGGGACCCCCCGCCGGGTGCCCACCTGCCGCTCTGCAGCTGGATGTGGAGGGTGGTGAAGGGCTCGGTGCGGATCAGGTAGTGCATGACGCCCGCCGCGTTGGAGTAGTGCGTCCCGTAGTGGAACTTGTCCACGGTGCCCGTGGGGTCCTCGAAGCTCTCGTACCTGGGGGCGAGGTGGGGGGCGTCCACCGGGAGCCGGCCAGATGCTCCCCGTATCCCCCTTCCTTCATTTTTGGGGTACTCACTTCTCCTTCACGTCCCGGGCGTGCCGCTCGTTGGCCACCCCGATGGGCTTGGACAGGTCCCGAAATACGGCTGGGTCGGTGAGGTCGAGGGTCTCCGAGACGTAATCCCGCAGGATCCAGGGGAACTGGGTGGGGACGGGAGGTGGGTGAGGCTGGGGGGGCCCCGGGCTCGCTGCAGGGGATGGGGACACACACGGGGGGCTCACCACGGGGTACTGGGAGAGGTCGTTGTAGGTGCGCCCCGCGATTGTGTTCAGCTGCATGAGGTACTCGAAGTTGGAGATCTCCCGCAGGACCCATTTCTGGAGTGAAGGGAGGGCAGTTGAGATGGGCTGGGGGGGCAGGAGAGGGGGCAGACACCCCCACCCCATGGCCATCCCTGGTCCCATGGCTGTCCCTGGTCCCGCAGCCATCTCTGGTCCCATCGCCATCCCCATCCCACGACCATCCCAGGTCCCATGACCCTCCCCATCCCACAGCCATCCCTGGTGCCACAACCATCCCAGGTGCCACTACCATCCCCATCCCACAGCCATCCCCGGTCCCATGGTCATCTCCAACCCATGGCCATCCCAGGCCCCAGGGCCATCCCTAATCCATGGCCATCCCAGGTCCCATGGCCGTCCCCATCCCAGGGTCATCTCCAATCCATGGCCATCCCCATCCCACAGCCATCCCTGGTGCCATGGTCATCCCTGGTGCCATGGTCATCCCTGGTGCCATGGGCATCCCCGGTCCCATGGCCATCTCCACCCCATGGCCAGCCCAGGCCCCAGGGCCATCCCCAGTCCCAAGGCCTTCCCCATCCCAGGGCCATCCCTGGTCCCATGGTCATCTCCAACCCATGGCCATCCCAGGCCCCAGGGCCATCCCTGGTCCCGCAGTCATCCCCAACCCATGGCCATCCTAGGTCCCACGGCCATCCTCATCCCACAGCCTTCCCCATCCCATGGCCATCCCCATCCCCCAGCCATCCCCGGTCCTATGGTCATCTCCAACCCATCGCCATCCCAGGTCCCACGGCCGTCCCCATCCCACGGCCATCCCTGGTCCCATGGGCATCTCCAACCCATGGCCATCCCAGGTCCTACAGCCATCCCCATCCCATGGCCATCCCCGGTCCCACGGCCATCCCTGGTCCAATGGGCATCACCATCCCACGCTGGCACCCTCCCCTTTGCCATCTGGGAAGAAGAGAGATGGGGCTGGGGGTGGGCAAGGTGGGGCTGGTACCTGGGTGAGCCCCGAGTCTTTCAGCAGCTCCTGGGGCGACCGGCTGCCGAAGCAGATCTGGTTGGGGGGACGCAGGCCAAGGATGCAGGAGTACACCTTGTTTCTCACCTGGGGGGACGCGGGTAGGACGTGGAGTGGCCGGAGCCCGGGCAGTGCCGCAGCCCCAGGAGGGGTTTGGAGGGGGGAAAGGGTGCCACCACCTTTTTTTTGAAGTTGAGGAAGTAGTTGGCCTGGTCGATGAAGAAGAGCTCGAGCGCGGAGCGGCGCAGGTTGTAGCGGCGCAGGTGGACCTCGCGCAAGTGGGACAAGGGGCGCTTGAAGTCGTAGCCGATCCCTGCCGAGATGGGGTGGGGGGGTACAGAGCCCTGTGGGCATCACTGTCCACCCGGACCCCAATTTCCGAGGCAGGGATGGAGGCCAGCATCGCCCTGGGGCTGGGAGGAGCCCACCCCCAAAATGGCCAGCACCCAGCATGATGGGCTTCTGGAGGAGATGGGATGGGTGGGGGGTTCCTCACCCCACCTTGCTGCAGGGACCCCTCCCAAGGAGCACGTGCCATTACCTCCCTCCGTCTCCTCCTTCTCGCTGCTGCCGTCGTAGAAGTAGACGTGCTGGGTCGTCACCTCCAGGCGGCCGGGGACGACGGCCACCGTCGTGATGAGCTCACAGTCCTCCGAGACCACCAGCTTCTCCCGCTGGTTCTGCTCCTTGGGCTCAGCCCTGGGTGACATTGGGGGTGAGGAGACCCCGGTGACACCCCCATCCTGGGCAAGCCAGCACCACAGCAGAGGATGGGGACACTCACTGGTTGTCCAGCACGGGGAGGTCCTCCTCAGCCAGTTGGTCATCTTCCAGCTCGCTCACCTTGGCCTCCTTGGCCATGGCGAGCGGGAGGGACTCAGCGGGATTGTGGAGATGGTCGGCTCCTGAAACAAGGTGGGGGTCAGCAGATACCCCCAGCCACCCACAGCTGGGGTACGAGTCCTGCGAGGATTCCCCATCCCACCCCCCAACCCCAACGGAGTCCATGACAGCTCCCAGCTCTACCCCACCATGTGCATCCAACCAGTGGCACCTCCTTCCCCACGGCACGGGAAGACCCCTGGGTGTCCCCCTCCCATCACCCTCACCCAGGTTGTCCCGTAGGGCGCTGGCCTCCAAGTGTTGGTCAAAATTCAGATTGGGCACCAGCTTCAACCTCATCCGGGAGTAGGTCTCGGCGCTCGACAGCTTCCAGCGAACCTCCGGTGGGTTCCTGGGGAGCAGGGAGGGGTGAGGCATCCTGGGGACCCCCAAGCCNCGTGGAGTGGCCGGAGCCCGGGCAGTGCCGCAGCCCCAGGAGGGGTTTGGAGGGGGGAAAGGGTGCCACCACCTTTTTTTTGAAGTTGAGGAAGTAGTTGGCCTGGTCGATGAAGAAGAGCTCGAGCGCGGAGCGGCGCAGGTTGTAGCGGCGCAGGTGGACCTCGCGCAAGTGGGACAAGGGGCGCTTGAAGTCGTAGCCGATCCCTGCCGAGATGGGGTGGGGGGGTACAGAGCCCTGTGGGCATCACTGTCCACCCGGACCCCAATTTCCGAGGCAGGGATGGAGGCCAGCATCGCCCTGGGGCTGGGAGGAGCCCACCCCCAAAATGGCCAGCACCCAGCATGATGGGCTTCTGGAGGAGATGGGATGGGTGGGGGGTTCCTCACCCCACCTTGCTGCAGGGACCCCTCCCAAGGAGCACGTGCCATTACCTCCCTCCGTCTCCTCCTTCTCACTGCTGCCGTCGTAGAAGTAGACGTGCTGGGTCGTCACCTCCAGGCGGCCGGGGACGACGGCCACCGTCGTGATGAGCTCACAGTCCTCCGAGACCACCAGCTTCTCCCGCTGGTTCTGCTCCTTGGGCTCAGCCCTGGGTGACATTGGGGGTGAGGAGACCCCGGTGACACCCCCATCCTGGGCAAGCCAGCACCACAGCAAAGGATGGGGACACTCACTGGTTGTCCAGCACGGGGAGGTCCTCCTCAGCCAGTTGGTCATCTTCCAGCTCGCTCACCTTGGCCTCCTTGGCCATGGCGAGCGGGAGGGACTCAGCGGGATTGTGGAGATGGTCGGCTCCTGAAACAAGGTGGGGGTCAGCAGATACCCCCAGCCACCCACAGCTGCGGTACGAGTCCTGCGAGGATTCCCCATCCCACCCCCCAACCCCAACGGAATCCATGACAGCTCCCAGCTCTACCCCACCATGTGCATCCAACCAGTGGCACCTCCTTCCCCACGGCACGGGAAGACCCCTGGGTGTCCCCCTCCCATCACCCTCACCCAGGTTGTCCCGTAGGGCGCTGGCCTCCAAGTGTTGGTCAAAATTCAGGTTGGGCACCAGCTTCAACCTCATCCGGGAGTAGGTCTCGGCGCTCGACAGCTTCCAGCGAACCTCCGGTGGGTTCCTGGGGAGCAGGCCGGGGTGAGGCACCCTGGGGACCCCCAAGCCGTGCCACCCCTCCCCGGGGACCAAGGTGGGGGCTCACCGGTCAGCCCAGGCGGAGCGGGGTGAGGTGAGGAGGCGGCACAGGGACCGCCACTGCTTCAGCACGGTGCTGTGGTGGTTGTTGGCCTGCTTGAGCACGTTGGCGTGCCGGGCGTTTTCCGCCTTGGCGCGCTTCGCCGCCGGCTCCAGCACCAGCTCCTGCCGAGGGAGTGGGAGAATGAAGTGACAGCAGGGCTGGGGTTTGGGGACATCGCCGAGGTGAGGAGCATGTCCATGGGGTGACGTCCTCAGGGCAAGGAGAATGTCCCCAGGGTGATGTATTTGGGGTGAGGAGAACATCCCCGGGATGATGTCCCTGGGTGAGGAGCATGTCCCCAGTGTGAGGAGCACATCCCCGGGATGATATTCCTGGGATGAGGCGCACACACCCAAAACAATGTCCCTAGGATGAGGAGCACTTCCTGAGGGCAATGTCCCCAGGGTGAGGAGCATGTCCCCAGGATGACATCCCTGGGATGAAGAGCACATCCCCAGGATTAATGTCCCCAGGGTGAGGAGCACATCCCTGGGGCAACGAGCATGTTCCTAGGATGACATCCCCAGAGCGAGGAGCGTGTCCCCAGGCTGATGTCCCGGGGGTGAGGAGCATGTACCCAGGGCAAGGAGCACATCCCTGGAACGATGTCCCTGGGATGATGAGAATATCCCTGGGATGATGTCCACAGGATGAGGAGCACATCCTGAGGACGATGTCCCCAGAGTGAGGAGGATTTCCCCAGGATGACATTGCCAGGATGAAGAGCACATCCCCAGGATTAATGTCCCCAGGGTGAGGAGCACGTCCCTGGGGTGAGGAGCACATCCCCATGACCCCTGGATGACATCCCTGGGGTGAGGAGCATGTACCCAGGGTGGGGAGCACATCCCTGAAACAACGTCCCTGGGATGATGAGCACATCCCCGGGATGGTGTCCCTGGGATGAGGAGCACATCCCGAGGACCATGTCCCCAGGATGACATCCCTGGGATGAGGAGCACATCCCCAGGATTAATTTCCCCAGGGAGAGGAGCACATCCCTAGGATGACATCCCCAGAGCGAGGAGCACATCCCCTGGATGACATCCTTAGGGTGAGGAGCACGTCACCAAGATGAGGAGCACCTCCCCAGGATGAGGAGCACGTCCCCAGGGTGATGTCCCGGGGGCGAGGAGCAGGCAGTACCTGGAACATCTTACGGCTGGCCGCCTTCTCCTGCTCCCGCCGCTGGGAGCTGCTCATCATGGCATCGTAGCAGGCGTTCCAGAAATTGGACATGTGGTCGTGGCTCTTGGCGAAGGTGTCCATTTCAAATTGGGCCATGGTGGGTTGCACCTACCGAAAGAACCGGGATGAGAGGGGAGGCATTTGCAGGGCTTGGCACCCACCAATCATCCAGGCTATGAACATCCCTGCCCTGGAGGTCACCCCTGAAGCTGTCCCAACACGGTGGTGACATGGAGAACCCACCACGGCACGGACCCATCTCTAAGCCTGGGAAGGTGTTCCCCCAACAGCGATGCCACCCCATGCCCCACGGCACCCACGTGCTTCTCGATGAAGCCCCTCCACTCCGGGGTGGTGCAGAAGAGCTGGAAGTCCTCGTAGAAAGTGGGGCTGCCGTTGGTGGGGGGCAGCGAGGGCAGGAAGACCTGCAGCTGCAGGGTCTCGTAGCACTGGTCCATGAGCGTCCTGACGATGGGCACCAACCAGGAGAAGGTCTCCGACTTGGCGTCCAGCGAACGTCGCAGCGGGGTCTCCAGTTTGCCCAGTAGGTAGCAAGCCTCGTCCTTTTTGGGGGCCGAGGCGGTCTGCAGCAGGCTGTGCAGCTTCACGTACGCCAGCGAGTGCAGCTGCGGGGGGACATGGGACATCAGATGGGGCCACCTGCCTTGCCCCAAAGGGTTGGGGTCTCACCCTGAGCCCCAGGAAGGGTTGACCCACCTGGGGGTCCTGCAGCATGATGTAGCCCACGAGGACACGTAGACCCGTCTGGGCCATCTCCTTGAGGTCGGAGGTGCCGTTGGCCAGGTGGTACCAGACGCCCAGCTTGTCCAGAAGACTGCTCACCCCCTCGTAGATCTGGGGGGGGGCACAGTGAGCTCCCCACCCCACCACGTCCCCCCCCACCTCTCCAGCCGGCCGGGCGCAAAGCCACCAGGTCTGTCCCCATCACCCAGCCCCCCTCGGCCTTACTTAACACGGGTTTGGGTTACGGGGAGGGTTAGGATTAGGGTTTAGGGTAGAGCCCCACCCATAATCCTAACGACAAACTAGTTAGGGTGTGGTGTTAGGGTTCTGGGTTGGGGCTTAGGGTGTGGGTTTATGGTAAGGGTGTAGGGTTAGGGTTAAGGGTTAGGACTGGGGTTAGGACTAAGGTATAGGATTGGGGTTAAGGCTGAGGTTTATGGCAAAGATGTAGAGTTAAGGTTTAGGATTAGGATTTACGAGGTACGGTTAGATTTATAAATTATGAGTTAAGGTTAGGGTTTAGGATTAGGATTTCAGTTTACAGTAAGGTTGTAGGGTTAGGGTTAAGGGTTAGGACTGGGGTTAGGGCTAAGGTATAGGATTGGGGTTAAGGCTGAGGTTTATGGCAAGGATGTAGAGTTAAGGTTTAGGATTAAGATTTAGGAGGTATGGTTATGAGGTAGGGTTATGGTTTAGGGTTAGATCTTAGGGTATAGGGCTGGGGTTTTGGGTTTACAGTAAGGGTGTAGAGTTAAGGTTAAAATTTAGGATTAGGGGTTAGGGTTAGGAATTAGGACCATGATTAGGTTTTACAGCAAAAGTGTATGGTTAGGGTTTACAGCAAGGGTTAGGGTTAGATTTACAGGTTATTAGTTAGGGATAGGGTTTAGGGTTATATCTTAGTGTATTGGGTTAGAGTATAGGGTTGGGTTTATAGTAAGGGTGTAGGGTTAGGGTTAAAGGTTAGGATTGGGGTCAGGGCTAGGGTATAGAATTGGGGTTAGGACTGAGGTTTACGGCAAGGATCTAGGGTTAAGGTTTAGGATTTGGATTTAGGTGGCATGGTTAGATTTACAGGTTATGAGTTAGGGTTTTGGTTTAGGGTTAGGTCGTAGGGTATAGGGCTAGGAGGTTGGGTTTATGCTAAGGGTGTAGGGTTAAGGTTAAAGTTTAGGATTAGGGGTTAAGATTTAGGATCAAGGTTAGGGTTTACAGCAAGGGTGTAGGGTTAGGGTTTACAGCAAGGGTTAGGGTTAGGGTTTACAGCAAGGGTTAGGGTTAGATTTACAGGTTATGAGTTAAGGATAGGTTTTAGGGTCAGATCTTAGCATTAGGATTAGAGTATAGGATTGCGTTTAGGGTAATAATGTAGGGCTAGTGTTAAGGGTTAGGGTTAGGGGTTAGGGCTAGAGTATAGGGTTGGGCTTCACAGCACGGGTGCAGGGTTAGGGTTAAGGCTTAGGGTTAGAGTTGGGGTTTATGGCAAGGGCGCAGGGCTAGGGCTAAGGTTTAGGGTTAGGTTTAGGGGTTAGGGTTGGATTTACTGGTTATGGGTTAGGGTTTAGGATTAAGGCACAGGTTATTCTCTCAGGTTAGGTTCAAGGGCTGCAGGCAGGGGCAGGGTTTAGGGTCAGGGTTAACAACAGGCGCTAGGGGTTAGCATCAGGGTTCAGAGCTCGGGTTTGGGACCAGGACCCCCCTGCTGGTGCCCATCCACCTTCTCGCTCCACAGGGCCTGGTTGTTGTGTCCCTCAGAGAACAAGAAGTCCTGGAGCAGCCGCAGCAGCTTGAGGGCGTTGTGGGTGAGACCGGGCAGGGCGGCCGGCCCCGACTCCTTCAGGTCCGTCAGCGCCGACTCCAGCATCATCTCCAGCAGGCTGCGGGAGAGCGGGCAGCTCCATAGGGTGGTCCCCCCTTGGGGTGCACCCCCTGGACCTCGCTCCAGCCCTGGGCAGGACTCACCTGCGCTTGATCTCATCAGGGGGCCGCACCAGCTCGCACGCCGTCCCCAGCTTGGTGAGGACGGAGAAGACCTGCCCGCGTTCCCTCCACGCCGCGTCGTCCCAGCCCTCCACCCCGCGCCAGGTCACCGAGAAGACGATGTTGGTCAGGAGGTTGCACAGCTCCTCCTCGGGTGTTTGCTGCCAACGGGGAGGAAAGGTGAGAGGTCCAGCGTCCAGCGTAGCCCAGGGTGGTGGGCACAATGGTTTGGGGCTCACCTGGGGGTTGCTGGTGTTGGAAACGTTGTCACTGGGCAGCACGTCCTGGTAGCTGCTCTCATCTAGGACGTTGGAGAGGCTGGAGCTCTTGCGTGCTCGCATCCCCGGGAAGGGCTTGAAGCTCTCCAGGGGCGAGGGGGTGCCGGGGCCGCTGGCGGGGGTCTGCGTGCCGCTCTCGGCTGTGGCGATGGAGCTGGTGCTGGCCAGGTCAAGCCCCAGGTCGAAGGGTGAGGTGGAGAAGGGCGAGAGCGGGTGGTAGACACCATCGAAGGGAGGACCATCACCAGGGTTGGAGGATGAGCGGCTGGTCCGGTCGGAGGAGTCGAAAGACTTGAAGTTGTAGGAGTGGAAGGACTTGGTGCGGCCGCTCGGGGAGATGGAGTGGTCGGAGAAGCCCTCGGAGAACTCCTGGTCCGAGGCCTCGTAGCCCAGCGGTAGGAAGACGTCCAGCTCCTGCAGCTCGGCCGGCGGCGGGCTCGTCCCCTCTTTGCCAGAGGGGTCTGAGAGGCGGAGGAGCTCCAGGCAGCCCCCGTTGCCCGTGATGCTCAGGCTGTGCTGGCGGGACTCGTAGGACTCTTTGACGTAGAGCTTGGTGAGCGTGTCCTGCCAGCCGGCCAACCTCGCCAGCTGCTTCACCATGTCCTGCTGCGCGTAGATCAAATGGAAGAGCTGCAAGAGAAAGCCGGGGGGACACCCGATGACGTTGTCCCAGCTCCTGGTAGCCTCTTGCGCGGTTGGCTCCTTTGAGGGGCAGGATGCTTGAGCACCCCAGATCCTCCATAACCATCATGGAGGGCTGGGGTTGTACCACCACCATGTCTGTGTGCCGGCAGCCCTGTGCGTGGGGTGTCACCACCATCTCCATGGCCCCCACGTTCGGGTGCCCGTGGGTGGCAGGGCGACCGCTCAGTCACAGCCCCTTGTGCCCCTGGCCCCGCTCACCTTGCGGCAGATATCGAGCCGGACGGTCAGCTCGGCCCGGTGGGACAGGTAAACCACGGCCACCAGGTCCTTGTAGTTGGGGGGGTCTGTGGACAAGGAGAGAGAGCACGGTGGTAGGACAGGTCCTTCTGTCCCCAAAAGCCACCAAAGGCCCCCAGCCCCAAGACCGGCTGAGCCTTGTGGGAAGCCACCAGTGGTGACTCCTCAGCACGCATTTGGGATGGGTGGCCAGGGCCACCGGGCTGGTTTCGGCAGGGCACGTGGTACCTGCCCCGAGGACCTGCTCCGAGAGGCAGCGGAAGAGCAGCAAGGAGCCGGGGACGTCGCTGAGGCAGGCGATGAGCCCCTGGTACCCGATGTCCTTCAGCTTCAGGCGGTTCTTGCTGCGCTCAGAGACCTTCTCGTACTTCAGCATCTTGTAGAGGACCTGGCGAGGCAGAGAGGGGTGGCCACCCTGCGGTGGCAAAGCCCCCCGCCCGCTGGGGATGGCAAGAAGTTGGCGCTGGGGACTCGCCTTACCTTGAAGACCCTCTCCCGCACTTCATCCGAGAACTTCTTCTGCACCAGCAGCGAGAAGAGGACCTCCACGTGGCCTGGCTCAAAGAGGAAGGCAAAGAGCTGCTCCTGGGCAGGCGAGCCCTTCAGCAGGCTGTGGATCACCTCCAGCGCCCCGCAGACCTGCAGGACACGGGGCTGGTTGTCCACTGCCCACCACGTGTCCCACCAGGACCTCAGCGGTTTCAGCCAAGCACCGGGCCAGCCCACGGCACAACGAGGTGTTTGGGGACCCAGGTGGCTCGGTACCGTACCTGCTGCTCGTCCTGCGCCCCGGCCACGTAGCTCAGCAAGCTCTGCATCTCCTCCCCGGAGAAGCTCCTGCTGAAGAAATCCTTCACCAAGCTGAAGAGGGACATCTGCACTGTCTTGATGTCGTCGGTGGCCGTGGTCTTCTCCCTGGAGGTGCTGATGGACAGACATGCATGGGCATTCCCTCTGGAGATGTGCACAGCCACCCTCCTGCCCCTTCTCACCCATCACCAGCACGATCCCAAATCCCACCATGAAGCCTGAGGAGGTCTGGGGCAGCCCGGTGTGGACATCCCTTCTGGCCCACCCTGCCCATCGGGAAATGTCCACTCGTGCATTTGGGTCTCTGCAGGGTGTGAACACCCCCAGTATCACGGGCAGGTCAGACAAGAGGAGGGCACCAGCTTGTTCAGAAACCACCACGCTCTTGGTTGCCGCTGGAGAGATGCTGGGGTTGGAATTTGGGGCTGACCAGGCACAGCTCTGGGTGAAGGCTTTGGGACAGGGCATGGCCATGGGGAGTGGAAGGTCCTGCACCCACCACCATGCTTCCACACCAGAAGATTATCCCATGACGTGCTTGCAGGGGGGATATTGCCCCAAGCAAATGGTGTCTACCCCAAACCGCAGCTCCGAGGGGTGAAGCCCACCACCACGTCAGTGTTGGGGGGTCCCGGCTCCAAATGGCAGCTCACCCGTAGTACGTCCGGATGGAGTCAAGGATGTACTGCACCCCGTACTTCTTGCAGATGCGCTGCTTGTGGTCCTTGATGACGTTGGCCAGATACTGGATATGACCTGCAGGGAGAAGGTGTGAGTAGCCACGGAGGCCGTTTGGGATGGAGAACATCCCCAAGCACCCCCAGTTCCCACCTAAGCGGACGGCGAAGTCGCTGTTGCTCCAGATGCGGAAATCGAAGAGGAGATGTTGGTAGAGGAGGTGCAGCAGGAGCCCGCTGCCCTCGGAGGCCACCTGCTCCATGAGGATCTGCGAGGCCATCAACGTGCTCATGTCCAGCAGCGGACCGGAGACCTGCCATGGGCGAGAGGGGAGGCTTGCAGCCCCGGCGTCCCCCTTGGGGAATGGCCCCGAGGACTGCTGGATGGAGCTTTTGGTAGCCCCCCCACACCTTCTGCAGCAGGGCGCCGATGATGGCCGGCCCGTGGCACTGCACCAGGCTCTCCTGGTTCACCGGGTGGTTCTGGATGAAGTTCTTCACCAGCAGCAGGAAGGCGGCCACGCTGTTCCTCTCCAGCCTGCTCTCTGCAAGGCACAGGGCAGAGCCCCACCGGGAGCTGTGAGCCCTGTGCCCACCCGGACACCCCCCTACGCCTGCAAAGGGCATCCTGGAGCCCCCACCGTCAACTTTTCTCTGCCAACTTTTTAGCCTATTCCCCTGTTTTCTCCAAATTTAAGCTACTGGAAACCTCCGTTTTCTCTGAGCGTCTTGGAAATAACCAGCTGGGTATCAGGAGAAAGCCCTACGCAGGAGAAGGCTCCTGCATGAACCCAGCCCTGCTATAAGACACCAGAGACTCCACGCAAAGGCAAGCCAGAGGTCAGCAGGCTGGAGTCACCCTCATCTTCCCAGAACCGCTTGTTTATGACTAATTAGGTCATAACAACATTAAAAGACGTCAACGGTTTCTCCATTACCCCATAACTCTCGGTGCCCCAGGCAAGACCTCTCCTGCCCATGGTAGACACCCGCTCCAGGCAGCGCCCACGGGGTTACTTACTGCCACCCGAGCAGGACAGCTCCCACTCCACGTCCCCTGAGGTCCTCACCTGAGGACTTGCCCAGCGGGATGAGCATGCCCTGGGCGTTCCTGGAGGACGTCAGCTCTGGTCCCACCAGGTCGTTGGTCTCCTGCTCCTCCTCAGGTTCCTCCTTCTTGGACACCACTTGCTCGAGCAGGGGCAGCAGGACGCCCATCCCACCCACGCAGTTGACAACGTCCTGCCGTAGGGAGGCGAGAGGCTTTGCTGGATGCTGCGTGGTGATGGCAGCGTAGAGGAGGAGGTTGCGTGTGCACCCGGGGTCCGTCCTGCCTGCTCACGGGCTCAGCCCAAGCCGGGGAGAGCCGGGCCCTGTGGCTAGCAAAGATCGGGGTGTGCCCTGACCCACCCTACAGCACACACCTGAAACAGGTCCCCAAAAAGCACCTCTTCCCCTGCACCACCCATGGTGCCCACCCTGGATGCTGAGGACCTATGGGGCATGCAGGTCCTTGGTGGACCCATGGGTCAGGCAGGTCCTCGGTGGACCCATGGGTCAGGCAGGTCCTTGGTGGACCCAATACCATGTAACAGAGTCCCTGTAGGCTCCAGGGGAACCACCACGGGCATCCAACACGCCTTGGGGGTCCTGCCCCTGCCCCATACCCCAGCAGGGACCCAGCTGCCTCCATGCCATGGGCTGGATGGACCAGGACAGGCCACCCTGTGCCCAGCGTACCTTGATGTCCCAGTTGACCACCTTGTGCCCCGTCAACCTCCCATCCAAGCCGTGGCTGGGAGAGAGGTCCAGGCAGATGTTGTTCCTGCAGGCCTAGAAGAGAGCACCACGAGAGCATCTTCATGCTCCTGGAGATGCCACCTATGGCAGAGGGTCTACCAGTGCTGTTCCCCATCCCCAGGGGGGTGGTTCTCCTCACCTGTGGGGTGTAGTAGAGCAAAAGCTTGCTGCTGAGCTCCACCAAGTCACCTTCCAGCGTAAATGGTGATGTGACATTTGGTCCTGGGAGAAGAGGATTGGGATGAGCTGGAGCGTGGTGGAGACCTTGGTTGCCACCAGCACCCCCGCGGATGTCCCCCGCGTCTCACCCCGACGTACCCGCGCAGAAGAGCGCCTTGACCTGGGCTTGCTGCAGTGCCTCGCAGAAGATGGCCACGGAGCCCAGGTGACCCTCCAAGGAGGTGGGGCTGCCCCACTCGGTGTCCTGGCTGCCGGCCGCCGTGGTGGCCACCACCCCCTCGGTGGGGGGTTGAGTGGGGGTCCAGGCGTGAGGGCCTAGAGCGGCGGGGACGGACTGGGAGCGGCCAAGACTGGGGCGAGGGGGGAAGACCAGCTCTGGCCCATGGGACGCTGGCGGGTGGCCAGTGGTGGTGGCAGTGGTGGTGGTGGTCCGGTGGCCCGCGGAGCCGATGCAGCAGGAGGTGAAGGACTGGAAAGGAGAAGGAGTCGTGCTTGGCCCCCAGCCCCGTGCCATGGGGAGGGGTCTGGCTGGGTGCCGGGGGGGTCCCCACCTCGTG
This sequence comes from Pelecanoides urinatrix, assembly GCA_013400755.1. Classification (NCBI taxonomy): domain Eukaryota; kingdom Metazoa; phylum Chordata; class Aves; order Procellariiformes; family Procellariidae; genus Pelecanoides; species Pelecanoides urinatrix. The sequence goes on along the minus strand of VZTQ01000174.1, from coordinate 6,646 downwards.
GAGGGAGGGGAAGCGGAGCTGCGCTGTCTTCCGCAGGTGCCCATCGGCGTAGATGCTGACGATGTTCTGGCCAAAGGGCCGGCGGCCGGCGACGTGGACAATGTCAACGCAGTGCTGGGGGGACAGGGAGGGGGCGTCAGGCATCCTGGTGTCCTCGTCGCCCCTCCCTGATGGGGATGGGGAGAGGGATGGGGATGATGCTCACCCAAGCCGAGTCGTTGAAGTCAAACTCGGGCAATGCCACCGTCATGTAGTCCTTCTTGGTGCAGACGGCCACCACCAACACGCCGCCGGCGGTGAAGAACGCCTCGAAGCCCGTCCCGCCAGCTGTGAAGAAGCTGGTGGAGGAGAAGCACGGCGGAGATGGTGGTGCTGCCCTTCCTCATCCTCACCTCAGCCCTCCCTGGTCCTTCCATTGAGCATCACCTGTAGAGCTGCCTCCTCTTCGGCCTCACCGGTGGCTCGGGCTCCTCCTCGCTCAGGCACAACCAGGCATGGAAGGCGAAGGCACCACCGGGCCACTTCTGGACGGCGGGCACCATGATCCCCGCCATGCCGGGCGTCAAGTCGAAGCACTGCAGCGCCCGGGGGGGTCCCTCGACCCGCGCCATCCCCGAGAGTGCCCGGATGACGGGTGCGGCGTAGGGATGCGGTCCCCGACCCCGCTCGCGCCGCAGCAGCCGCAGCAGCTGCCGCAGCTCCCCGGGGCGGATGGAGAGGCTGCCCAACGCCCGCAGCAGCTCCAGTAAATTTTCGGAGCAGGCAGCCGGCAGCGCCGGCTCGGTGGCCAGGGCACCCAGCAGGCAGCCCACCATGCCCGCCTTGACGCAGGTGAGGCGGCTGGGCAGGGAGGCTTCGCAGAGCCGTCGCAGCTGGCCCGAGAGGAAGACCTGCAGCTCCCGGCACGCCAACGCCGGCAGCCAGGCCAGCAGGATGAGCAGGGGTTGCTCATTGCGGATGGGGCGCACCGGGAAGGAGCTGTGGTCGCCTTCCACTGCCTGCCGAAACAACAGAGCCGGTCGGTGGAGCCCTGACCCCGTGGAGAGGGTCAGATCGTCCCCATGGTCACCCCGGGCTGGTGGCAGAGACCCTGTGCATCAAGTGCTTTGGAGACCCTTGTGCATCACGTCTATCAGAGACCCCTGTGCATCAAGGGTCTTGGAGGCCGCCGTGCATCAAGGGGCTTGGAGGCCGCCGTGCATCAAGGGGCTTGGAGGCCGCCGTGCATCAAGGGGCTTGGAGGCCGCCGTGCATCAAGGGGCTTGGAGGCCGCCGTGCATCAAGGGGCTTGGAGGCCGCCGTGCATCAAGGGGCTTGGAGGCCGCCGTGCATCAAGGGGCTTGGAGGCCGCCGTGCATCAAGGGTCTTGGAGACCCTTGAGTATCAATCCCCTTGGAGAACTCCATGCACCAAGCATCTTGGAGAACTCTATGCATCAAGAGTCTTGGAGATCCTGTGCATTAAGCATATCGGAGCCCCCCATGCATCAAGTGCTTTGGAGACCCTTGTCCAACAAGCACCTTGGATGCTCTTGTGCATCAAGCGCCTTGGAGAACCGCCACGCATCAAGCATTTTGGAGACCCTTGTGCATCAAGCGTCTTGGAGACTCCCACGCATCAAGCATTTCAGAGACCGCTGTGCATCAAGCGCCCTGGAGAGCCCCATGCATCAAGCCATTTTGGAATCCTCCGTGCATCAAGCATGTCGGAGACCCCCATGTATCAAGTGACTTGGAGACCCTGTGCGTCAAGCATTGTGGGAGATGTTGGCGCATCCAGCAGTACCAGAGCAAGCACTACCACATCAGAAAGGGCTCAAATCTCCCCAAAACCGAGTATGACTCCAAGCTAAAGATGGTCCCAGGACCCGTCGGGAGGAAGCCGATGGGAAAGTAGTAGGGTGGAGAGGACTGGGGGGCGCGGAACGGGGCTGCTGGGGGCTGAGTTCCACCACGAACCACCAGCACCGAGGGCTTTGCTCAGCGTGGAGGAGAAGCGGGCATGCTCACCATGTTGAGGAGCTCCTGGAGCAGACGTTGGGTGGGCTGGCCCTGGCTCCTCAAGACCTCGTAGAGGTGGGCATAGCCGATGCGCTCCTTGAACACCTCCTGCAAGCACCCGGGCATGTGGGACCCTGCACCGAGCCCCACCACGTGCTGCTTTCACCCCAGCCCACCTTGCAGCGTGAAAACTCCCAAACCGAGCCATTTTTGGGGTGTCTCTCCCACCCTGGTCACCTTGGCCGAGGGCGAGTTGCTCATGATGGCAGTGAGCACCCCGATGGCGTGGACTGCGATGGTGTCGGAGCTGCTGTTGAAGACCTACGGAGACATGGGGATGGTGGGTCTGCTGAGCCATGGGGTTGGGGGGGACACAACCCACCACGCCTGGTGGTTTGGTTATGGGGTGGCCCCACATGATACCTGCTGGAGCCTGTTCCCATCCGGTGTCCGCGCGGGGACCTCATCCCAGGCTTCGGCCGCCTCCCGTGAGTTGCCGAGGTAGAGCTGTGGGACACGGGGTGGGTGTCAACCCCAGGGAGAAGCACCCGGTACGGGGTGGGGGGAAAAGGGAAGGGGGTTATGGAGTGTCCCCACCCCAGGGATGCCGCTGGAGTGTGGCTGCCCCATCCCGGCATAGTTTAGAGCCAGGAAAGGTGAGGACGGAGATGAGGGTGCCCAACCCCGGTGTCATCAAGAGTGGACACCAACGTGGCCACCCCGGTACCTTGCTGTTTTGGAGGAGGCGGATGATGTGCTCGAAGCAGTTGTTGCTGAGAAAGACGGCTTGTAGGACCGGCCGGTCCTCGCAGCTCAGCATGGCCGGGATGGCGTCTACGGCGAGGCGGAGCTGGCTCAGCACCCATCCCGCGTCCCCATCCCCGTCCCCCTCCCCAGCCACCTACCCAGCATGAGGACGCGGAGAGCGATGAGACCACCGGCCGCCTCCGGCGCCAAGGAAGCGAGGGGTAGATCCGAATTGAGCACCCTGAAGTAACCGTCCAGGAGGACGCGCAACGGCACGGGGCCGGCGCCGGGACTGCCGCCGTGCAGCACGTGGACCACGGCCACCACCCCCCGTAACGTCAGCTCCAGCAACCCGGGGACCGGGGGGGTCCCCCCGCCGCCCCGCCGCAGCACCCCCAGCAGCACCTCCACCGTCGCCGGCGTGATGGCCCGCAGCGCGTTGGGCTGTCGGGAGGATGGGGGGAGGGGAGAAGGGTTTTTATGTCGCCTATCGTGATATAAAATCCTTTATTCAAGCTATTAACGCTGAGCCCGATGTCTCCAGCGCCGCAGGTTTTACCCGTCTCACTGCAGCCCGCTCCCGGCTGCGTGCAAATTAATTGAAAGCAAATTTTGGAGCTGTTCATTAAATCCTGATTTTTTTAAGCGTTGGGTTAATTAAAACCTATTTCTGGTCAAATTTATTCAGCCAAGAAGTTCTCACGCGCCATCCCCGAGCTGAACCGGTGGCAAAGCAGCAGCTTCAGCTCGACCCCCTCTTTAACTTAATTAATTTTTTTAAGGTAAAACCCATTGAATTTCAGGCCGGAATTTTAAATACGCTTCGGAAAGGCTTTTGAAAATGAAACGGTTTAATTCCAGCATTTCTATCGCTTGGGATAAATAAAGCTTTGGGATTTATCTTGGATGATGAGCCTGAGTCTTTCCCCTTCCCAACGCTACCTTGGATCCGGAGAGGATAGCCCCAAAAAGATGGATAAGTCGGAGCTGGAGCATTTCGGGGAGTTGCTCTCCGGCTTGGAAACTCTCTGCGAGGATGAGGAAGGAAAGATTTACTTTGGAGCCCAAAAAAAGAAGAAAAGTGGAAAATTCCCTTTTTCACCCAAATCCACCCCAAAAACCAGCCCGCGGGGACACTTGGATCCTGTTGATGATGAAGAGGATGAGGATGCTCAAGTTTTTTTTGCAGCTCTGGTTGCGCTGGGGAAGGTTTTTTTTTTTTTTTGGGCCCTAAAAAAATGGGGTTTTGTTCAAAAAGAGGGTTCGGGGGGGGGGATTTACGGGCGCCTTGGGAGTTTTAGGTGATTTTTTGCCGACGGAGAGGGGGGTTTTTGGGGGCTTCCCCGGGAAAAAATCCCCTTTGCGGTGATTTTTGCAGGTTCCCCAGGTCGTGCAGGACTTAATCCCTGCTTTAGGATCCTATACCTGCCCCCGGGACCCCGTACGTGCCCATACGGGCACNGTATAGGCTCCTATATTTGCAGGGGCAGGTATAGGATAACCAGGGGTAGGTATAGGCTCCTATATTTGCAGGGGCAGGTATAGGATAACCAGGGGTAGGTATAGGCTCCTATATTTGCAGGGGCAGGTAGGGGATACCCTGGGGCACCTATAGGCTCCTATATTTGCAGGGGCAGGTATAGGATAACCAGGGGTAGGTATAGAATCCTATACCCGCCTTCAAAATCACATACCCCCCCCGCCTACTATATGCCCCCCCAGATCCTATATGTGCTCCTGGATGCCATCCCCACCCCAGCACCCTCTGCCCACCCATGGATCCCATACTGACCCTCCACGTGCCCCCCCTTTACCTTGGAAGAAGGCGCCGAATTCGGGGGGCAGAGGGGCCGGGGTGAACTTGTATTTACTCTTCTCCTTCGCGCTGACGATTTCCCTGGAGAGAGAGGGGTGAAGTGGGGGGGGGGG
>VZTQ01000173.1:6022-44012 GCA_013400755.1 Pelecanoides urinatrix | reverse complement strand
GGGGTCGCTCCGCGGCGCGTAGGGCAGACGGGCCGGTCGCTGGTGTCGTCAACGCGAAAGACTCTTTCGGGGAGGGGAAGGGGGAAGAAAAAAAAAAAAGGGCGAGGAAACGCCTTTGCGATCCTGTCCCCCACCTCTTCAACTTCTTTTATTTCAGTCTGACTTTGTCCAGGCTTGGGCATCTTGGTGGCCTTCGTGCTGTTCGTGACGTCCAGGCTTTATTAGTTTTTAGTAACAGTAAATGCAATTACCCATTTATAACACGGATTTGCAGAGGTGCACATCAGATCAGAGCTTGGTTTCTAAGTTAGTCAATCCTAGGAGTAGTATGATGTGTAAATTTGGAGGACTTAGAAAACTTATTTGCCTAGCAAAAGGGTGCTCTGAATTTGTTTTCTACTCGATTGATATTATTGTCCTTACGTATTCACTTTGCACTGACTAGCAAAACTAAACCTTCAATAAATCACATGTATGTGGCGAGATCACACACCAGCATCTGGAAGAAGAAAGCAGACAGAACCTAACAGATTTAGAAGGAAAGCTCAAAATTGAACAGGGAACTGGGGGAAAAATTTCACATTGGTCTTTTAGATGCTTCTGGAATATAAAGAAGTTAATAACTTAAATATTAATGATGTGTATTAATTTCAAATACAACACAGCATCAGGCGGATGCTTTGGGAATGTAACTAGTCAGAGCATCAATGCTGTGAGATCATGAAATTCCTCAGCATGTGAATTGCCAGGACAGCAGTTACATCTCAACAGCTAACTCCAGGCAGAAAGAATTTGCCATGGTGGTTTGGTTGACTGAAGGCTGAAAAGATACTTCCTTCAACTTTTCTAAAGTGAGCGAAAACAAAAGATTCAAAGAGAAAAAAAATTACTCCTAAAGAGGAGAGAAAGAACATACATTTTGGATTGTTAAAAGAGATGATCCTCAAACACCCCAAGTTAGTTGAAACCCCTAATGTCTGCCTCAGGTGATGTTTTTTATGTTACTCATTGAGATTAATTTTTTTACTATCCAGTAAAATAAATAGTCTGTTCCTGTAGAATAAGTATGTCTGCTACAGACATTGCTGAAGACTTGGGGAACAGTGAGGAGAAAGAATAAAGATCTAATTGAAAAAGCATGTTCAGCCACAGCAATGTCACCTGGAACAATGAAAAGACTCTGATTTTTAAAGAAACCAGTGATTTCCTGGATTTAAAAGATTTAAACCCATACCTAATGTTTGCCTCAAAGGGATGAGGATAATGAGGCAGAGAAAAGCCTGCTTATTTTTCCTGAATCTGTATTTTTGTATGTGTGCACGCTAAGACAAATTACACACAGATATAAGAAACTTCTGTAAAAAACCTACGTTTCTGTTACCTGCAGTTATCACATGTCCTTGAAGGAAGCAACCAGAGAGCATCTGCAATACCAGACTGCTGAGAAATGTGACTAGGAAAACTCACAGTTGGCTGTTAACTATTTTATGTGCTTTGACTCCCCTGAAAGGCTAACAGAAGACCCTGCCGAAGCCTGGTTACACCTCACAGGAATGTTTTCCTTGAAACCCAACAACTGATCCCATTTGGAATTGCCTAAGGGCTGGCCTTACCTCCTGGCACCTGAAGACCATGCATGTTACACCTGCTTTCAATAAACCAACACCACCACTGGGCACCTGAGTAAAATATCCTCCAGCGTCCTTCAGGCCAGGCAACAGAAACCTTTAAATAAAGGGAAAGAAACCTCTTCCACCTGGATAGCACCACCAGCCATAGCAGGGTGCACATACTTCATGTACTGATTCACTTCATGTGCAAATGTCTACTGCTTTCTATTGCTTCTGCACCAGGCATATTAATTAAGTTTTCCAGTTGGGACTTCTGCTCCCAAGATGACTCCCAGCATCTGTGCGCAGCAGAGGGCCAGGCACTTTTGCGAGAGCTTAATAGGCTCATGTCTCTGTTGAGGAGCCTTATCAGGGCTATGAGGAAAGCAGAGGTATTATTTTGGAATAATTCTGCTTTCCAGAATTAATCAAAGGTGACTTTCTAGGTATGATGACTTCATGCAGTGGCGTTATCTACATGAATGTTTTTGGAGGGGAAAAAGAAAATGGATCAGAGTAAACTCTGAACAGGCACATTTTCATTGTGCCCATTAAGAAGCTATTATCAAATTTCAGAAGACCAAACAAATCCTGTTGACTTAAACCACTGTCATAAAAGAGAGGTCATTTTCCTAGATATGGAAAGGTATTTGTCCAATAAATTCAAATCTTTTTTAGGGGGGGAAATACTGATGAAAGTTGTCTCTAAAACTTGGGTCTCCTGGATTTTTGTTATATTTATTCATGGGTTTATTAATACTAAAATGTAATTTGATCTTTTATTAGTGCTAATGTAAGAAAGAACAGTTTGAAAATAGCCAAGTGAAGCATTAAAATGACACTATCCAAATTTGAAAGGAGCTGGGGTCCTTTCAGTTTGAAAAATACAACACAATGAGTTGAGGAAGCATTGTACAACTTAAGAATTTTGTTTGTTGAGGCGAACACCTCTTTTTCTGTAGCTGAAGGACTGCAAATGCTATTTAAAATGCAGGACTTTGTAACTTCCCTCTTACCTCTAGGCTGGACCAAACCTCTCAGATATATTGAGGAGAAGCTACCTTGCAGCTACACTGCAACACAGGGATTATTGTACTTCTATGACCGTTGAGCAAGATTAATGCAATTTACTGTACTTTGAGGGCAAAACTGTATTTTGAAAAAGCTCAGCATCTCTTTTAATAACCTCCCCTGATAATCCTTTTCTGTGGAAACAGCATAACCGGTGGCTTGCCATGGGAGGCTCCCACGGGTGAGAGACAAAGCCTTCACAAGGGTTCGGGCTCTCTCCTGCCTGAAAACTATGACCACTAGGCTGGTATATGCAGAAAGTAACATTCCTGTCCCACATGAGACTGAATGCTTTGAAACTTTCTAAAGAGAAAAGTCTGCTTCATGGAGAAACCGCCTGTTTCTGCTGTGACATTTGCTGACTAACAGACATTTTCCGAAGCTGCCTTAGGCGGTATCCTAAAGAATGTTATCAGTTTTCAGTGCAAGTCACACGCTCCATGCTTCTCCCTGACCAGTATTACTCGCTTTTATAAATATTGTCTTTTATAATAAGTTTGTTTATGGGATACAGACATACAATTCTTGGAAACAACTACAGTGCAAATAGATCTAAACTCTTATTGAAGTTTTATTCCTTTCTATCTTGTATATGTCTGTTTGAAGTTGCAGGGTACAGGGTTGCTGAGATTTGGAGAATGAAATCTTTTACGTAAACTCGGGATTTATATGCAAAATGGAGGGAGAGGCTGTGTAAGAGTTGCCCATGTGCCTGAAAGGCTGTTAGCTGTTTATTCGTGTGTTTTGTAACTGTAGTGTGCCACAGCAGTGAATACGCTTCGGCTCTTTTTTTTCTTTACAAAGCCAAGAGGAACTGTAAGTAAAGATCTTTCCAAGCTCAATTAAAGCTAAAGTCCCTGAGCTGAGGCCCAGCACGTATGAAGTTATTCAAATATTTCACTTAGAAATTTGAAATATGTGTTTAGGAAATGAAGCAGAAGAATTTTAGTGTTGAATCATTGAATGCGGAGGGTGGTTGTAGAATTTTAATTCGTATAGATACCTACTTAACTGAAATAAAAGTTCATTTAAGCTAAATCCTTCTGTAGATTTCCTGGAAAAGAAAAGGCAGCTCTGAACAGTCTTATGCAAATGGGAGTTACAAACACATAAGCTACAACTGCAATTACAAGCACATTGGTGTTTAGAAGGGGGGTCATCGTGTCTTGGAGCTATCTATACTTCAATACCTTTGGAGAAACTAAATCATCTGAATTGTCCCTTGAAACCTGGACTTTGGGGAGTGGGTAATTTAAGCATCTTAGTAACATTCAAAATGATCTTACAGTATTCTATATCAGAAAATGGCTACAGCAAATAGTTATATGACAGATTAATGTACAAAACTTCAAAATGTGCATTAGGAAGCAGGAGAATTTCTTCTAGTTACTGGCCATAGTACACATCTATGCATTAAATCTCTTCAAATCATAGAGTGGTTTGGGTTGGCAGGGACCTTAAAGATCATCTGGTTCCAACCCCCCTGCCATGGGCAGGGATACATTCAACTAGATCAGTTGCTCAATAATCTCTTTTTTTTTTAGTGTGGTGCTTATAAGTGCTAATTGTTCTGTTCCTTAAGTTACCTGCCCACATGTAGGAGAACGTGCTCAGTACATGAAATGTCTCATGGTAGCTACACAGTGCTGGAGTGCAGGGGTTGAAATCACCCAGTTTTCTATAATGTGTAGTATTGTAGATGCAGACTCAGAATGAATGAACAAAAGTTGTTGCTAGTTTGCCGTTCCAGACGTAAGGGCTTGCTCGTATGTAAATATACGAAAAGAACAAGTAGTGCTTGAGCAAAATGGACAGTTCCATTTTTCAGCTGTCAGATAGTATGGCTTATACACTTTGGGCTATATATTTCTTGATGACAACAAAGAAATTAGTGCAAAGGCTTTTTTTTTATAAACTGAAGTTGTGTGAACTACATAATGAACTGAAATAGCTGTATCTGCTCTTGGGGTCTAGCTGCCTTGTGGAATTTATTCTATGTAATGATTGTATGGAGAGAATGATTTAGACAGGTATTTAATTTCAATACAAAGCTTACATTCTCTGTCTTATAAAGAAGAAATTGCTTTAAATCTCTTCCATAAAATGTTGTTGAAGGAGTCATATGGCCTTGTGTTGAGTAATTTGTGAATCTGACCCAGACATTCCTATACTTAAAAATCTTAGAAGTATAGAAATGTAAAGGTTGTTTGTAGTCATGTAATATAATAGGAAACAACTTTATTAAAGTTTGAATTTCTTATCACAATCCCTGACTCCTAATTCGAATTTTCTAATTAAAAATTCCCTGTTCAAGAATGCTTTGTTAAGAATTGTATTTTGGACTATAGAAGGCTGCTAGGACGAACAAAATGAAAAGATGCTAGCACAAAGGAAATGATGGCAAGAAATATTCAGTAAAGCATTCAATTTCTCTCCTCATTTTTCACAAGAAGGAAGTAGGAAGCTATGAATCACAGAACAAAGCAAGGAAAGGGTAAAGTCAAATTATTCTTTATTAAGTAAAATTGACAGAAATATTACTCTCCTCTCTCCCTCTTCTCTAGTGGTAGTTTTTTTCTGTGGGGAAATTATTTGGAAATCACTCCATTCAATATCTTCTCACCAAGGGAAACATTGATACAGAAAAGGAAAATTGCCTTGTATAGTTTGATACATGTCTTGTGCAATGATCATAATGCTGGTCTTTTCCAAAGAGACAGAGATTATTTCTGTAGGTTCTCGATTCCCTCAGTTAAAGGCTTCCCAAATGCTCAGACCAGCATTCAGTAGCTTGTCTGCAGCATCTGATGGGTTTTTGAGAAAAATATCCTTTGAAGAGGGACAGGATGTGTCTCTTGAGAAAGAGGTGATATTTTATAGTCTAGCATTTTGGATCAAAAAATATTCCCTGGATGAATGAGTGAGATGGGGAACCTCTTTCATGGGTTTCCCAAGTGCTACCATGGCTGTGACTAAAGAGAGAAAAGGGTACTGTTTGGATTAAATTCTCTAGATAGTAAATATGCAGGTTAAATCCATTTCCATTTACATGGCCATTTACAGTACAGTAATTTTACTTCTTGCGCTCATGTGCCTAGTGAGAAGGAGATCACAAACTGTTAACACAACGTCTTTTGAGGCCATAGCTTTTTGCATCATAAACATCCCCCCAAAAAAGAGGGTGACCCTAACCATCATTCATTTCCATCACTATATAAGTCATCTGAAGCTGCAAGGAAGAAGGGCAATTACCTGTTTAACGCAGTTCTCTGAATTACTGTGTCTGTAAGGCAAATAGTCATTCTGCCTTTGAGTATCTGTTCACAGAAATCCCACTTTGGTGATTAGCCAGCAGACTTTGAGAAATTAATATTAGGAGTTGTAATTAGCTAACTTCTTGAACAACCACTTGACTAATCTGAATATCAAATATAAACACTGGTAGGAGGAATTACTGATTAGTGAAAATATGCAGGAAGCTGTAGACAGTTCATCTGTTAAGACACGCTGCCAAGATTGCTTTGGAAAAATGAAATGTAAGGTGAATTGGAGGAGTCAACCTGTTGATACTGTAAGACATTAGAAGTTGCAGATCCACAAGGAAAGACCAGGACTTGGGACAGGGGTTAGGGCAAAGGCAAGGGGTCAGAGAGGACATGCTTTAACATCAGATGTATCATTTTGTCCTAGAAAGATAAAAAGGTGATGTTTTCCTAATATCCAGAGAGTGGAATCACATTTCCCTGGAGCTGAATGAGGCTTAGGGGGAAAAACACTAATTACTATATGTTAATTAAGGTGAATGTTGGAACTGACATTAAGGATAAATTTTGGGTGAGATCTCAGTATTCATGAAAAATGATAAAATAATTTTGCTGAAGATTAAACCTCACCTGAATGCTGTGAAGAATATCTTAATTAATAATAAAGAACACAAAAATAAAAGGCAAACATAGGTCTAACAGCAAGATAAGGATTAAGTTAAAGTCCAAAAAAACTGGCAGAACACAACCACTAATCCTTTTAGACATTTGGAAATGTGAAGATAGTGGAAGTTGGATAAGTTGGATCTTGTGTTCCTGGATATCCATTACTTACTAGTCATCTAGCTAATTAATATCTTAGTTGAGTCATTCCTTTATTAAACAGTCAATGCAGTAAGTCAGAGACTATTCAGATATCCCCAAGGACCTTATTAGCATATATTTATACCTAATAAATTAGAAATTGTAATGGAAATAAAGAGGCATAAAAATAAGTCATACATATTAGCAGTTGTTTATTTCCCCATCCTAATCTCTGCTATATAAGAATCATGTGGTATTTCTATTTCCGAAGTCTGTTTCTGGACTTGACCTTTATAGTGAACTGTTGCTAAGTTAAAAAAAAAGAAAGTTCTTCTGAATTTCTGAGAGTTAATCTATGCATGATTCTTTTGCGCTCTGAAGGCAGTATTAATCGCTGGAAAAGGCATCTCTTTTGGCTGTTACACAACTAGACTTGCCTTAGGAATACCCTGCTTGTGTGGTGCAGATACAGGTACCACATCTTACAACATCTGTTTTAGCATGTGTGATGTCTGCCCTAAGAGTATAAATAACACCAGAGGCTTCTGAAGAAATATGATCAAGAGACTTGTCATAGCTGTACAATTACACTCCAATATTAAAAAAAATCAGCAGAAGCATCAGTATACTTGAAACTGCAGCTTGCACATTCTATACATTTGATTTTCAGTACTTGTGTCAACAGAATTATACTTAGGTACTGCTGCCAAATGTTCTTCCAGACTATCAAAAAATAATGAATTAGTTTAAATATTAAGAATAGATATAGTCAGCGAATGAGATTAGTGAACAAGAAAACTGTAGGTCTTTTCAGAAAATATTTCACCTTGAAAATGAATATTCTGAACCTCTGCTGAACAAATTTTAGTTACAACCAAGCAGAATCTAGAGGCAGAAACAGAGGGTGTGGATGAAGAAAATTATTCCATGGAATCAACAAATCTTTTAAGTTAAAGTTTAGCTGAAATGTTACCTTCTTGGAACAAGCTCATTCCAAGCAGTGGTTTTGTGAGATTTAGTAACCTGACCAGAAATCAAATCCCTTCCCCCCAACATTTGCAAGATCTTCTCCATAGTTTTTATTAACTCTACCCATTGTTATATAAAAGCTTATTATACAGCCATGCTCCAGACTTTTCATGAATCATCACCTAAGAACAAACACTTCTATGAAAAGTGAGTATCTTGACATACTGGCAGATCAATGACTCCCAATTAATGTGTCCACTTTAAAGCAGCGGGAAAGAGTATGCCTTCCCTTGTCTCACCTGCTTGAACTTACCTCTGAAAATCAGAGGAAATGGGTAGGAAAATCCTTCTGGGTGACAGTTCCACCGAGCGAGGAGAGAATAATACAGACTATGGATGCACCCTCGAAGCTAATTCTGGACATGTTCTTCTTTACATTCTCAAACACAGAGTTTTCATGAGTTAGGCCCTTGCTTTCACAGAGACTAGTTAAATGTCATATTTCAAGTATTTGTCTTTTTTTGATAATCCATTAATGCTGACATGGCATTCTTGTCTTTGTCAATTCAGGGACCACAATACTGTCTCACAATTTGAACAGCAGTATCTTGAATGGCAAATGAGCATAAAAATGTTCAGGAAGTAATTTATTTAGTAACTTGAAAAAAACTATGTTAGAGTTAATTTAGGAATTTGAATGCTTGTTACAATATCCTGGATGTATAGAGCATTCCTGGGAGTGAAAGGTCTTGAATTGAGGTCTTGAATTCCTATAGATTATGTCAGCTGGGAGGAATAATTTATGGTGATTCAAGTAATTAACTGCACCTTGTCAGATGTTTGAAGAGCTGGCTGTCACCAAGTTAAGTGTAAGAATTTACTATCCCACATATGACTGGGGCAGAGAAATACTTTGTGAATATTCTTAAAGCGTGCAAAGACAAAAAAGGAGCCTTCTGAATAGATAGTAGATTGTTGCTGTCAAAAAACACAGATTATTTCCATAAACTAACTGGGAAACTATACGGAAATTAACATTCATTGTAACCTGGAAGTAATGAGCTAATGCATGGTATTGAAGAAACAGAATGGAACACACCCCCAGACAGGCTCAGAAGAGATGGGAAATGGCGATTGGACTCTGACAAGCAGAGGAAAGAGATGCTCTCAAGAATCTGATGCAATATATGAAATAGTTGAGATCAACAATATACAATTCATCTCTATTCTTGACATTATTCAGGATGGAGAGTAGACCCCTGTTCGGTGTAAATTATATAACTCAGCACATTATTAATTTGCACCTTCCCTGGTATTTTCCCAGACAGACTTTCACTTGTAAATGTGGCAATGCACATCTTCCACCTGTGGAGGCATTCACAGGGTTACACATTGTTTCCCCATTGTAATTAAGCTGGGAGGCCAGACCAGGAAAAAACTTTAGGAATGAATACACTACAGCTGTTGTGCTGGTTTTGGATACGAACTTTTTCCCCCTCTGCCCCCACAGCGAGTAGACTGGGAGTGCACAAGAACGTGGGAGGGGAAAAAGCCCGGACAGATGACCCAAACTGTCCAAAGGGATATTCCATACCACATGATGTCATGTTCGGCACCAAAGGCTTGGGGAGAGGAGAAGGAAGGGGAATATTTGTGCTTATTGCATCTGTCCTCCCAAGTAATCATTATGTGTGCTGAGGCCTTTCTTCCTAGGAAGTGGGAAGAAAATCTGGCTGCCAGTGGGAAGCAGTAAATAAATTCCTTAATTTGTTTTGCTTATGTGTGCAGCTTTGCTTCACTTATTAAACTGTCTTCATCTTGACCCACGTGTTTTCAGCTTCTGCTCTTCCAATTCATTCCCGCATCCTGCTGGGGCAGGGGTAAGTGGGCAAGCAACTGGGCAGGTACTTAGCTGCTGGTCAAATTTAACCCACCACAAGTACTGTCACCAATTTTTTGATTATTTGGAGCAAAATCTCTTGCAGTTGCACAGTCAGATTTTTTTTTTTCCCTCTGTACATATATAGTTCTGTGGTACAACTTTTAACTTCTACAATTCCTATGTATTTTTACCTAACACCTTATCTGGTTTGTTATATTTGGATCTAAGTGTACAGAGGAGAGAGAGAAGAAATGTTTTACTTAATTGCATTTGGAGATCTTCCTTTTTGTTACTCTGCTCATCATTTTGTGTCTATGTATTGTTATTTCCTATATGCCACGGCCTTTCTGCGAGAGGATATCCTGGGATGGTGACCTCCAACAGAAAGCTGTAGGATTCTAACTCAAGAAGACCCCTTTACCATCCCATCAGATGCCCCAGGACTTCATTAAGTAGTAGCTGCCCTTTGCCACAGCAGATGCATTTGATCACTCTTACACTTCAAAAGGAAGAACATAGTCCAGTCATGGGGTGTAAGTGAAAAACTGTGTTGCCAAATAAAGCTATCTGAAGGAAGAACAAATTTTATGCAGATTATTAAAGCGATAGTGTAGACTGCATATCTTGTTTAGTATTACATGCATAGAATGTATGCTATGTAATACTAAATACTAATTATGTTTAATGCTAATTAAGTCTGCAAAATTCATGGATGTTCATCAGGTTTATCACAGAATAATGCTGTGATAGCCACTCCAAGGATTCCAGCCTATACTTTAGAGCTAAGATGAGATGCAGGAAAATAATTGTACTTGTAGATAATCTGGTTCTCTATTTTAATTACAAAAACATCTATATTAAGTAGTTGGCACTGTTCTACTTCTGTAGCTATGTTCCCACATAGCTAAACCGGACAGAGAACATACTGGTCTCTGTCAGGTATTCCAGACACAAACATTCCTGGTGTAGTTTTGCTTAAACTATATAGTTTAACAAGAATAGCTGAACCCTGAGAAACCCCAACCAAAAAATATGGATCAAATATACTTCTCTGTCTTAAATACTTCTCTGTTGGTCTCTTCTGCCAAGTAACTAGCAATAGGACGAGAAATGTCCTCAAGTTGTGCCAAGGGAGGTTTAGATTGGACATTAGGAGAAATTTCTTTACTGGAAGAGTGGTCAGGCCTTGGAACAGGCTGCCCAGGGAAGTGGTGGAGTCACCATCCCTGGAAGTATTTAAGAGACGTGTAGATGGGGCACTTAGGGACATGGTTTAGTGGGCATGGGGGTGTTGGGTTGATGGTTGGACTCAATGATCTTAGAGGTCTTTTTGAACCTTAATGATTCTATGATTCTATGATTCTATGAAATATAAAGTTTTCTGCAGAGTGAAAGAAAATAATGTATCATGCAGAATCCAGGAATATTTTAAAACTGGTATCTAGGAGAACTTAAATTTTGTTATGTTCTGTATTGTCTTCTGTTGTCATCATATGTTACTGAAACACAAGCTAAAAGCTGTATATGAGAAAGAATGTGAAAAAGCTAAGTTTTTCTCTTTTACAGTTTAACAACATTTTATTTTACATTAATTGTATTATTAAAGCAAATATTCCTTTTTAAAGTAATATAATGGAAACATCAAAGACTACAATCAGTGAACTTATTTTGAAAACTTTACTTTAAAACTATCACTAAATAGCCAAGACAAACTGAATTTACTGGAAGCAGAGAAGATAAATCATTAAGCCAAGACTGAAACAACAGTTCAAGTACAATGGCCACCAAATAAAAAACAGTGGAAGAATTACACATGTAATTGGTTACATGTGCCATATATTCTGTTTCTGTTATGGCATGAAAAACAGTTTACTTGATGTCACACAGGAGAGCCACTCCTCTCAATATCCAGTGGTCTGGAGACACTGCTGTCCTTAAATAGATCACTGTAATATAGTTCAGATCTGTCCTCATGGGCTTCTTGTAAAGAGGACAAACATAGAGCTTGGGATCCTTAGGACTGGTTGTATTAACAGCAAATATATGCACCACAGGCAGCTGGACAAAAAGAATCTTTGGTGTAGATTCAATGAGTTTGCTATTTCGTCTGTCCCAGCCTGCACCTTCCAAGTATAGCCCATAGATATATACTCCTTCCTGTGTGGAGAGTAAGCAGATACATCACACAAAATAAAGCATCTGTTTTGTAAAATGAGTAATTGGCTTAAACCATTAAAAGGTATATATGTTTTGTAGTAAAAAATATCTGACATTGAATCTTTTCAAACTATTTAATTTTAAACTGTAATACCATCCTTTTTCGGAAGATAATGCTACTGAAATGGATGGCAATAGAAGTTGTTTAATAAAGCCCATACACTACACAATTTGATCTAAAGTTTACTATAAATTCCAAAAATCAAGAGGTGGTACAATGAAATGGTTCTTTTAATAAAATATTTCTGCAAAATAAAAAAAATTAAATCTTTATGCTTATTGTTATTTATCTTTTATGCTGAGCAAAACCAGTGAGGTGATGACAATAGTAACTTTTTCCTCTAGCAATCCAAAATGACTGAATGATACACAATACAAATTAAATACCAGAATTAATACTGAAACATTTTTGCATGTCATACATACAGAAGGAGGTGCTGTGATTTCATCTTTGTTTTGCTTTAGCACTTCGTTATGTATTGTAACTGTATCTAAAGCCCAGCCTTTATGTGCTCGAGCTGCTTCTTGTCTCATTGCTGTCAGGAATCCTTGAGAAATTAAGCCAGAGATTTAGTATGTATCTCACATGACAAAAAAAAAAAATCTTGCTTGATTATCTGCATAGTTTCTGCACTGAATGTTATAGATAGATATTCAGAGTTCTATTGAAAATGCACACCTTGACTAATGATAGCAAACTTCGCTTTAGTCCAAAATAGGAACAAATGACAAAAGTGGCATAGAATGCGTTACACTGAGAAAAATATTTTTAAATGGCACATAAAATAACATACTTTTTTTTTTTAAATACTGAATTATTCAGTTAACAAATGCTTGCTCAGGATACTGATTTACAAATTATCATTAAGCAATCAACTACAGGATCCATGGTAGATTTGTATTCCAAGAAGGAGTTTGAAGGCAGACAAGATATCAATTATGTGAGCTGATATTTATGTAAAGGCAGCTTAGGAAAAAGGCAATTTTTATTTTAAATGAAAAATAAAACAAGTTTCACGGATGGAAAACAGAAAAGGTGTGTCTGAATGTGATAATAAAAATAACTATATGAGTGTGGGGAATCTAGACAAGGCAGTGCCTGTGAAGGATGAAAAATTTATGTTTTGTTAGTGAAGAAAAGGGACTCCTATACAGAAATGAAGGTAGAGGATGACACAATCAAGCACTGAGTTAAGTGATTTTTTGAGTATTGTTTGAACGGACTTTACAGAGGTTTGCAATAAAAAAGGTTTGAGAGGTAAAGGGCTGAATAGTGTAAGCACAAGATGACAAATAACTGGGCAGCAAAGAGGTTTGGATGTGTTATAAAGGAAAAAGTTACAAAAATGAAACACTTGTAGCAAATACCTGGTTGTGTGTCTGTATAAGTGTCTCAGAAGATGACAATGCAGTCACCAAAAAACCAATAGCTGCTGTTTTATGCTACCAGATGAAGAACTACTTGGAGTTGTCAGAAAGAGATTGAGGCAAAGAGAGAAAAGTTAACAATAGAGAACTGCATACTTAAGAGTGATTACTGTGAAAACTTAAAGATGAAATAGCATCAGTTCCTTCTTGATAGGGCATAAAGGAAAAGATGACTAGTGTTTTGTGGGCTGTCAAGTATTCACAAGGAAGTGAAACCACCGACTGAAATACTGACAAGGTAGGGGGAAATCATGAAAGTACATGGGCATGCAGTAGAAGACAGCATTTCAAGATTTAAGAAGTGGTTTAACACGCTAATTAGGACAAAGCCCAATAGAAGATATTTGTCACAGCTAAAATATTCATATGTGATGTAAATACAATTAATGTAGTACTTGAAATGAACATGTATTCATTTCTCAAATACTATATATTCTGATAAAAATAAAACAGAGTGATCTAGGCTTCTAAATTTTGCTAAAAATTAATTATATCTCTATAATATGATATGTGGTTTTTCATAAGCCTGTTCATTCCAAGTGCCATGTCTACTGACTGGAATATCGCACCACCACTAACATACATTCTCCCTTAATAATGATAATTTATAGGAGACAAGCACTGATAATTGCTAAAAAGCCACAACAAGTTTAAATACAATTATTGGTGATACTTTATAGTGCTATAAATAGATTTTTCCACTAAACTGATAAAATACATTCCTCATGTTTTAACATTATAATGTATTTGCCAATGCTATGATAGATTTAAAGCTTGATTCTCCAGTGCAATCAGTCTAGATTTTCCTGCAATGGCAGCGCAGGGTAGTCCAATTTCTGATTTGCCTCACACCAGTCAATTTTTAAACTTTACTGTCTGAGTTGATTTACTTATAATTTCCTGGTGAGCAGTATTATGAATACAGTAACTATACTTACCTCACCCCCAGCCATAGCACACTTTTGCACTGAGCAGATTTCTTTCTCCATCTACAGGACTGGTTTTTTGGAACACAGAGGTTGAAGCAATCATCAAGTTCAAGACCATCTGTGTCTCAGGTTTGTTTGCTATTAGGCTAAGTATATTCTTTGGTCAAAAGAATCTGGTCCATTATCTTCTTTTATACCTCCATGAGTACTGCTCTTGAATCACCAGAGATCAGTATGCTTACCAGCTGTGCCATTTATGATACAAATGGAATGATGTTTTGACTGGCATCTCAATACCATCTTTTAATGATAATTTGGATGTGCTCCAGGCACCTCAACTGTTTGTAAGAGCGACTCCAAAAAAGACTTTGATATTAGTACTTTTTACAGTCCTGGTTATAGAAAGGCCAGTAAGAAAAAAAAGCATCACAAAGTGAAGATAACTCATAAAACATTCAAGGATTTCAGAGGTTAATCCTGATGAAAAAAACCACCTCATAGCTGTGATATGGGAGAAGTTTCTCATGAGAATTTAATATGGAGAGTTGCGTAGGCTAAATGAGATTCTTCTATGAACATGCATCTAATAAGGTAACAGGTTTTGTTACTCATGAAGATGGTTACAATTTGTTTTTCTTCCTCTTTCCTATAAAATGATAAATAAATCAAGCTACAACAGATAATGATAGATAACATTTACTTGTACTTTGCAGTATATCTTTGATTAATTTGAACAAACTGTTCATTAAATAACATGTGAAATGGAAACACTGTGAAAACTACAGTTTGATGATTCTGTGAAAGACAGATAACTACTATAAATTCTGGTATAGTCACATGGTCATAGAATCATAGAACAGCCCAGGTTGGAAGGGACTTTGAAAGATCACCTGGTCCAACCTTTTGTGGGAAAGAGAGCTTAGATGAGACTATCTAGCACCCTATCCAATTGCATCTTGAAAACCTCCAGCAATGGGGACTCTACCATGTCCCTGGGGAGGTTGTTCCAGTGAATGATTGATTGTTCCTGCTGTAAAAAAATTCTTTCTGTTGCTACTGTACAGCATATAAATAACATAGTGCTCTAGATTAAAGCTCTTCCATACTCACAACTTACAGTTTGGAATGAGTTAAACAGTTTGAAACCACAGGAAAAGCATATTTTCTTTAAAAGCTCTATGATTATCATTAAGTATATTTTCTTTAGAAACTGTATCATATCATGCTACAATATGTCAACACGATAAAGCATTTTATGTGTTAACTACATGTTTTCCTTCTTGTAATATAAAAACTGTCAGACTAAAAGACCATCTGTACAAGCATCCTCTCTCTGACACTAGACAAAGGCAGATGCTTAGTGAAATAATATTCCAACAGGCAAAATGGCACATATATTCTTTCCCTTCTATATTCCTCCAGATTCTGGCAATCTGGAGCTTACGGATCTCCCAACTCGAAGGCTAAGTTTAGACAGTCATGTTTACTCCTACCATTGGACCTGTTTCCCATGACTTTATCTAATATCTTTTTTTAATCCATTTATCATCTTGGCTTCTATGACATATTCTGACAGCGATTAAAACATTTTTTCTAGGTGTAATATTAAATTAGATATGTAGTAAAAACCATTAAATTATGATTAAATACATTATTACTCAAGTCCTTTCAGTACCCTTACCTTGTGGATTAAAGAATCCGGTCATCCAAAATACATTTGGTCTTCCTTCATATATCCAAGTGGAGAATTGATTATTTCTTTCCAAAAGTTCAGTAAACCAGAAGCCAAGTGTTGAAGAATCCCAAGATACTCTTTTCCATAATTGAGGAATTCGAGCATCATACATATTATCAAGTGCATCTCTCAAATTCTGAAGGAATGAAATTATAATATATGAACTAAAGCAATCAAGGTAATAGTTTAAAATAGAGTATTTCATACATAGTAAATATGCTTTTACTTGCCTCACTCATAATAATAGTTCCTTCTATGGCTAATTTAAGGTCATTCAAAGTGTTGCGGAGTATTGTGATCACCTTCTGCATTCGGTCAATTTCTTGCCGAAGAAAAATATTCATAGAGTTAAGTTGTCCCATTTTAATTAAACGAGCTTTTACCTAAAATATAGGAGCGCAGAAGAAGGCATTTAGTTAAATCTGAAATGTTGAAATACTGTTGTCATATTTGAAATCTTAACTTTCTTGTGTTCAGAAAAGTAAATAGTAGACTTGTACTTCACGTTATTCAACTAACATTTATCCCCTTAAAACTGCTGCAGTTTTTATTTTTATTTTTTGGCTGATACTGCCCCATTATTCATGATTTTGCTAGAACAGGACTTCACCCAGAAGGCCCAGGAGACTGCTGTCACAAAAAGTCAAGATTGATTTTTTCCTGTGTTTCCACAAGCAGCTTTGGAAGTCCAAGCACAGTCTCCATGACATATCTCCATGATCAATTGTTAGATGTCTTGATTTTAAATAAAAAAGCCTCATATCCATTCACTCTGATAGCAATAAAGACGCTGGTTCCTTGCTTGAATCTGCTACTAGCTATATGATCTTTCTTTACAGTTCAGGGTTTCTTTTTTGGAATATCTTATGTGAAAACTCCACAGAGAGAACAGTAAGAAAAAAACTAAGATTAGCTTGCCTCATGGGGTATGTAATCTGGAGGAAGCTTCTCTAGCATGTCTTCAGCTAAACGATAAACAATTGCTTCACGAGTTTCTCCAGATCCTGCACCACTTTCTTTAGGCTGAATGTTGGTAATAGTATCTAGAACATCAGCTGCTGTATTACTTTGGTATCTAAGAGGTTAAGAAATATGTTATAAATAACATAGGATTTTTTAATAGTTAAAAGAATACTTTGTAAAACACACAATTTGAAAGTTGAGAAAAAACGTACTGAGTCACCGGATTAAATCAAAACTCCCAAGAGAAATCGTTTTCCTTTGTGTCCTGCACCAACCTGAACACACTGATAATGAACACGTGGTTTTCCATGGTTGTAAAGAATATGAACTTCCCTCCACACACCCTGTTATACAGTTGCTGGTTTTTCTAATTCAGGGCTAAGAAGAAAGAGTTCTGCAGGCTGCTTCTCAACCTTTGAGAACGTGAGAAAAACCTATCATATGATTTCTAGGGATTCTAAGGGAAGGGAAGAAAATGGCATATGCCTGAACTTCTAAACAGCTATTTGCTGGGAAGAAGCAACAGAAGTTTTGTAACACGGAATAATATTTCCCTCATTTAGTTACTTCTTAAAAGTGGAATGCAGAAGAAGGAAAAGGTGGAGGCATAACTCTGCAAGCTGCCTCTTTATTAAATAGTAAATTCATTCTGCTTTGAGGTATTTCAGGATTAATGATAAAAGCTGCTAGATTTACAATGTTGGAGATTAAAACCTTCTATTCCTTAGTATAGCGTGGCCAGTGCTAATGTAAATTTATGTTCTGAGTCAATACAAAAAGTGAATTAAATTCATGTGGTATTTGATGGTAAAAGATAGTAGACCATGTCACTCCTTCAACACAAGCAGAATTATAGGAGTACTTTTGTTATGATGCAATAGTGGCATAGAGCTGTGAGAGGCAGTAAGAAAGAAAATGTAACAGTGTATATGTTGGTACTGCAGTGCTGGCATTGCCTACTTTTACCTTATGGAATCAGCTACATGAGGAACATACAGCCTGAGTCTGACTCAGAACATAAATTTATACTGACTCAAAACGTAATTTTGCCTGTCAGTTTTACTTTTCAGTGTTCGTATGATACCCATCTCCTTCTATTACTTTGTCATACATAATTATATAAGAAATGAAACAAAGGATTGTGCCACAGGATAGAAGATGTGAAGTCCTAAAGCCTCTAAGCTTTCGAGATAGTATCTTAAGACTACAGAAGCTAGATACTGCAGCATTTCAACATAAACTGTTTGTGAATGTAATTATAAAGACTATAAATCAGAAAAACAGAAGAAATCCTACTGGCAATTTACTTCTCAGAGGACATAATTTCTGCTTCTGAATGTAGGAATGGTGAGAATTTTGTCTGGCAAAACTCTCGAGCTTTTTTCCATTTATGGCCCCATTTAAAGAATTATAGATTTATTCAAGACCTCCAACAGAAAAGTTGGATAAAATCAAATTTCTCTCAGACCCATGGCTTCATTCCTAATTTGGATGACATACTGGTGGTTGTAACCCTTACTCTGGGTCTTGCTGATCTAACAACTAGTGATAAAAGAGATGTGAACCTTCACACTGCAAGTACTGTTGTTCCAATACTGCTGTCAGATTTTTCTGTGTGGAAGGAATAGGTCCCATGATTATTACATGAATTAAATTATAAAATATTACAGAATTATAAAAATGAATGGTCTTTCCCCAAATATAAACAAAAATAGAAACAATTTTAAAAAGAAGGCAATATGCAAACTTTGGGGAAAAGCAGAGAACAGTTTTTGAAAAATAACCTCAAAGAAGCAGAATCAAAGGTAAGTAATATTCCTTTCTTCAATGACACAAGCTAGGAATCTTCTGGAGAGGAGAAATGATCATCTGAATCTTGTATAAAGAAACAAACATGAATAGCAATAGCAGTTTGAACAAGATTACTTTTATTGTATATAAAAATAGAAAAGACAAAAAGATGCATCTTAATGTGTAGATAATTAAAAATAATATTCCAGTGTGGAAGTGAGGAGAAAATAGAAACAAGAAATTTCATTCCCATAACAGTGGGACACAGTGAATATAAAAGACACTCTGAAACAAAATTTTTCTGGGCTTTCCTGACTTTCCTTTACATTGCAAATAAAATTCGATGTATAGATGCAAACAATAATGAAAAAAAGATTGCACAGGTTTGTAGAGGAGGCACCATGTTCCTGGAAAGGAAATCAGATATACACGATGGGGTGTCCCTGATCACATTTAGACATGTAAGTGTAGGTGTCTACGTAACAGCTGTTTGTCTAGATTGCCCGTATAGGTAATGCAAAGAAGCATGATTCAGCTCATCTATTTTAGATGTCTGCTTTGTGATCAGAGGAACTGCACTTTATGAGGATCTATTTTTCTCTATTACAGTAAAAGAAGTTTTGGGTAACTGCAAAGGAAGCTAAAGCAACATTAAATGAATTTCATTTACAGTCCCAATTTTGCCTAAATGTGAGTATGTAAGATAAAGCACTTCATACGTGTTTATATTGTTTTTCCCTGAAGCAGCATTGCAAAGCAAATTGTGTCATAAGAAGAAAAAAAGAAGGAATTTTCTATGGATTTTGATTTGCTCCAAAAATATTATTAAGAATATTTTCTTACTGAGTTTGGATTCAACAACCTATCATAGTTTGATAGGTGGAGTCTCTGCCATCAGGAATTTTCTGTACTTGAAGTTAAAACTAAGAACAAATGCAGTTTGACAGAAATATTACCTCAGCTTTATTACCTCAGCTTTTGTGTAGAAAACAGCAATATCTGTTGCAACATGGTATTCAAAACTTCACATTCACCAGGGAACAACGGGAGATTCTGCTCTGTCTTCAGCTGGTTAATAACAGCTTGCAGTAACTTTACAAAAATTCACTTAGATTTAAGGCTTCAGTATGAAACCAATTGGAGAAGGGGTTTTGACAGAAGATTGTCAGAATGTTCGTTGCGTGCTCAGGTACCTGTTAACTATGTGGCCTTTGCAGAGCCTATGGTTCACAGAGCAAGTTAAAATCGGTCACAATGACTTCAGGTGTTAATCCCAAGTGGATGAAAGTATTGACATTCAGTGAAGTTTTACAGTTGGAACCAATGGATCAAGGTTTTGGCTGAACTGGAAAACTGTCCCACTAAACCAGTGGGAGATAAAGTCTTTCTTGTCCTTAGTAATAGTAACATGGAGAGGTCCTGGCTGTCTCAGGGTTCCAATTCCAGCAGTTAGTATTCTGCATACTCTGAGATGTCTTGGTAGGATATTTTAAGGAGAATCTGAATGCAACTTTTTATGGGATTGTATGGGATGCTAATCCATTTGGTCTGTGTGTCAAAGATGAAATTCACACAGACAGTACCTGTGCATAGTTGCCTGTAACAGACTGTGATAAGTTATGGGAAAAAAAGCATGAAGCTGTTGAACATTTTCCCCAAACTCTAAAAAGATACTTACAAAAGAAAATCTCCAGAAAAAGGACTAAAGTAGCATGAATATGCTGATATACCAAGTGGAATAAAAACTCGATACTAGAGAGAAATGAGAGACCTGTTCCTACTCCCTAAAGCTCCCTGAACACTGTTAGTCTCAAATTTCCTCCTATAAATTAGCCCTCCTACAAGCCTAATTTTGGATCCAAAGCATGTCTCTCTTTAGGGCTTTGTTTAGTTCTCTGTTAAATCTTGGCTCTTCTTTAATCAGTTCTGGAAGGGAGGTCTTGCAAGTATCAGAGAAAGACTTGAAACAGAATCTATTCTTAGATTCTTTTCTTCAGAAGTATATATTTACAATGGTAGGTGCTAGGCAGCATTGACAATAAAACTGTGTGCTGTTCTCACAGCATGCTTAGAATACTGGGCTTTTGATATGGCATCAGCCTTTCAAATCTGAGACTGAAAAATTGTGGGAAATTATTGTTTTGTCCAAAAGTATTAGAAGATAGTAGGTATCCACAGCAGTTGGGCATTTGAATAACATTTGTTTTTTTAAAAAATACAAAAAGCTGTGTTAAGAAACAATGAATGTGGACATAATGAAAACGCAATAATTCATGGCAGAATTATTAAGAACTTCAATGAAAAAAAATATGATGATGATTCATATCATTTCACAGGGCATATAACATTAGAAGGAAATAAAAGCCAAACTGTTAAACACATTATTTGGAATGAAAAAGTGAATTAAGTTAAAGATAAAATTTTAAATGGAGTTAGTATTTGGTAAGGTTGAAAAGCCTCTTTTAAATAATGGGAATGGCAGGACTGACGGCAACAAAAGATTGTAGTTACATCCAAAGGCGTGCTGTAAACCAAATGACAATCCAGAGAATCATTTAACAAGTGTGCACAAAAAAATAGTATACTACTTGGAACAGAAGGCAAACATTAGACACTTTCTATAGTTGAACTGCATAGCACCTTGCATCATGAGTTCATATAAAAGTTTTATAATGCTTTCTAATTAAAAAAAAATTCTAAAACCATGAGAAGTAATAAGAATTCTGACTGCTTTAAAGATCATGTAAAATGTAGCTGAAGATATTGCATTCATAATCATGTACATACACTTCAAGTGTTCCACTTCAGCAGTGAAATTCACATGAATCCTAGACTTCCTATGAAAAATATACTTTACTTAAGCATTTCATAGGGATTTATTTCCAAATCTAAAAGAAAGGATCTTTGTTTTCAATATGTTGAGACCTACTTACGTAATATCAGCATTAGGATGGAGACCAAAGACCTTTGGGCTGTCCATGGCAGGGAGTGACTGGATGTATTCAAAATACTGTTCTAGGGTTTTGCACACTGGAATTTTATATCCAGTGTGAAAACAGAAAGTGCTGTCAAACATCTTTTCATTAAACCATACCTGTGAAAAATCCAGAGGAAAAAACCACAATTATTTTGCTACTCAGAGTTTTTTTAATCTCATTTTTATCTTGGAGAATTAGGGCTCTTGTTTTAGCTACTACACCTAATTTTACTTGAATACACAAGTAAATCATTAAAAGCTATGTCTTCTAAGTTTGAGTTCCAGCTAAGTCTTTTTAATAGTTTCTGCTCCTCACTAAAGAGAAACCAAGGGGAAGAACCTCACTGCCAAAGAATATGTTTTGAAAAATTCGTTCTACTCTGAAGAGTCTTATAAACTGGTGAAGTGCATATTCAGCACAAAGAAGGTCTTCTGATTTCTGTATTTGTCAATAAAAATGACAAATAGCTGTATTTTCAAGGTCTCTCACCCTTGCAAAGCAATTAAGAAGACGTTTATCGAAGTCATCTGTGACTCGGCCTCCATATTGTACTTCCCCAATCATGTAGCGTACCGTGTTCCATGATATCCCCTAGATGCAAGTAAAGTAAATAAACAACTGTAGTTATAATGTGTAAGAAGAAGATATCCAGCCTGTAATTTCAATATCATCTGAAGCTCATAAGGCTCTGAAATGTAAGCTGAAAAAATCATTGTTGCAAGAAAAAAATACTACTTTATTTCTAATGTATTTTCTGAGCTCAGCTCTATAATTTTATAGTAGAGTTGGGTTTGATCCTGCTATTAGAAATATATTTCATTATTTCTTGTGTGACCTGAAATCACTCTCAGCTGCTACTGCCTCTCCTCTTTATTTTTTTTTTCTCCTTCCCTCAGTTTCTCATTTTTCTCTATTGACAAAGTGCTGCCTTGCAAGGAATGGCTATTCTATTACATTATTCCCTGACAAATAGAAGACCAAATGGCAGCCATAGAGAAGTTTGATAGGCTCTGTCAAACTCTGTAAATATTTTAGCTCCCTTTCCAAAACAGATATTGTATAGACCTGTTAATATTTTAGATATGGTACTGAAAAAAACAAGATCAAATTCTGAAGTTCTTAACTATTAGATATTTTTACATGGATGATAGCACACAAAATATTGCAGCTTGACTGTCTTACAGAGAATCTGAAACTTTTATCACTAGAAGCTGCATTGAAAGAATAGCAATGCATAAACTATTATAAATAGTAACACCAAGGAAAAAAAACAATTACAGATGTTGTACAAAGCAATTAAATATACTGTACGCAAATTTTAGTATTTACCTTCTTGATGTCACATTCATCTAGGTGATTTTGTATAAACTGAACACTGGCTGTAAAGTCTGATGAGTTAAATTCATAAGGAATATTCCAACCCAAAGGCCCAAACTTGCGTCGTTCCTTAGGAAAACAATTAAAACCATATATGTTTATGAAACAACATATAATTTTGTTTCATCATTAAAGTTCAATAATAATAATAACAATGGAGTAAAGCATTGAACTGAAGAGGAAAGCTAGCCTAGGAAACAGCTGTGTGCCTCATATACATCAGTAAAAACCAAAGTTTATTATTAAGTTACACCATTAGGGATAAATATTTATAGAAAAGGCAACAGAAACATTTATTGCTACCTTTAATAATCAATGTATCTCATAGGTTTGAAATGTCTTGTCTGTGTGGATGATCAGATTTTTGTATTAAGTAATTAATTTAAGGAATTACCGAATCTCTGCATTTTCAGCACACTCAACAATTCCGAGTTCTACAGTTTTTCATTTCTTTCTACACATACGGTCTAATGATAGTTTTGATTTTTCAAGCTCCTGTATTAATGCTCAGTTATCCAAAGGCTTCTAGGTTGCCCCTTTTGTCTTACTGTTACACTGTATTTTTTTAATATATGTTTTTCAAAATTCACAACTTTATTATAAGGCTTCCACCACTACATTATTCAAATTTATTATTGCATACATATTTGAAAATAAAATTAAAACACTTGCAGGAAAGTAAAAATAGTTGACTACAAATGTAAGAGAATATAATCTGCAGCCCAAATATTTTAAACATCTAACACTATTAGATTTCTCACAACTTTATTTTAACCACCTCAGTTACATCGCTCAATGATTTTTTTTCTGAACGTAGAATAAATTAATCTAAGAAGTTAAGAATTAAATTGCTGAATAGTGCTGACATTTATTAAATGAATAAACAGTGTAATACTGACATTCTAAAATTAACTAAGTCACAACATATTTATTACAGTTTAAATTACCAGGTCACAATGACTGACAGTCTTTGACATCTAGTTAAGTAACATTTAGGTATCTTAGCAACAATATCTAAAAAGAACTAGAACTGAAAAAAAAAAATTATTTTTTCAAAATCAAGTATTGTTTATAAGCAGATGAGATAGCATTAACCAATAATACCCTGCAGAAAGGTATAATGATTTTCTGCCAAATTCTCTGAATTACTTCTTAAGCTATATTTATCATAGCGATCTTGTCACCAAAGGATATTAGGAATTGGTCAGTTTAAAGGCAGGGCAATGTATATATTGCTTGCTGATTGGCAATCCACAAATAAATTTTCTGAACAGGTGAATAGCTATAATATTTTTTAAAAGTACTGATGGCTGAATAAGCTTAGGTCTTCTAGTTCCACAAGAACAGTATAATCCTGAGGCAGTACACAGAACAACTTTCTCACTGTTTATAAAAAGGTAGAAGGAGGAAAATAATGCCAAATACTGTATCTTAATAGGGACCTCAACAAATTATCTTTCTCTTTCATCATCTTTGTTACACTGAAAATACAAGCAGCTCAATAGAACCTAAGGCTTGAATAGCCTTTTAGAACTATTTTGAGATCCTTGCTGAAAAGAAAGTGTATTCAGAGAGCTCAAAATGTTGGTACTATTTATTGTGATCTTAAAATGTACATATCTTTAAAGTACAAAGTATAGATATTGTGCTTACATTGGAATTAATGGAGAGAACACATTGACACAGATAAAAATAAGATGAAAACAAGACTCTAGGTGATAGAATTTTGTTTCATTTTAGCCATCTAGAAAGTAGACAGCTACTCTAAGGTAGGCATTTGCATTGCCTCTAAAATCAGTGGACAGAAAGAGTAATAAATATCCAGAAAATTGTTCACTCTTTTACAGAGAGACAGCTAAGACAGATAAGATTATTTTCTTTTTTGAGATGCTTATCTATTTCTATTGACTACAGAGAGAGCTTTTTCCCTTACACCAAACGACTAACTTTTGGACAGCTAAAATTAAATGAGAAAAATCCTCATTCTAAATGCCTATAGTGTGAAAATTGTGTAAAATTTATAAAACAATTAAGAGAATAAAGAACCTTGAAATACAGATTATAGAAATTAAAGCTTCAGCCCTGCAAATATCAGAATGCATATTGTCAGGAACCTGTGTTAAAGTGATTCCATATATTATAATGCTATTTGCAAACCTTATAAGAAATACCTGAACAGTAGAATGCAGGAAAGCTACAGTGTAAAGCAAAGGTTTCCACATAGGCATATTGCTAACATCTAACAGATCCTGATTAATTCTAGAAAATGTTCTTTTCAAACTGGCACGTACACCTTGGGGAGGTTCGTTTGTGAACTTTATAGCAATCTGTCATGTGAAAAAGATAAAGAAATTGGATTTGTTATTGAACAAAACCAGCAACATACAAAAATGTCACAACCATTAATTATAAATAAAATGTAAATAGTTGAAGCATTGTAGATATAAAGTTGATATGTAGTTTTACTATAAACTGCATAAAAGGAGTACATATTAGATTAGGCCACAAAACTCTGTAATATACATTACCTTTAAGATTTCGAACATAGACCTTCAGTTTGTGTTGGTCAGAACCATCACTGACACTTGTCCATGGATCTAAGAATCTTCATGATCAACCTGGAAGCAATGCCATGCTTTTCAGAAGGCATCATATGGTTCTCTATCCCTAATTCAATGACTGATGGAAGAGAACTATCCAGAGTAGATGACAAGAACTCTTTTGTATTTCTGGTCCCAGGACTTCACGGTAAATACAAAGAAATGTCACCTCGCCTCAGATCAGATCTTTGTGTTCACAGTGGCTACTCTGCACCTTGTGGCTATGTCTGCAGGAGTAAATTAGTGTCACCTGAGAATGTTCCTGGGCACGCTGGTCAGCAGGCATGGAATCCGCATTTGTGGTAGTAAACTGCCACAGCCCCTTAGAATACAGCCCTTTAGTTTCATGTGAACTGCCTAATGGGAATAGTTTCTACAAAATTTTAATTGTCAAACCATGCCTGCAAATTATTTGAAAGAGTGCTAGTTAGCACAGGTTTTCACGTCAGAGAATGTTGTAACTGCTTACCCCAATGGACTATTGCATTCCAATGCTGGGTAATGTTCATGGGCACACTTGAATCTATTAGTTCAGACACAGACTCACCTTACCAGAAACTGTATTCCCTGAGACATTTTCAAATGCTGGAGGAACCCGAACAAAAAAGTATTTTTCTGCTCCAACAGTAAGTACTTGTCTGGCTGGCTTGGATAACATGGCAGCGTGCATTGAAAGGATAGTAAATGCCAGGCTGCCCACAGGCTGAATGCAAGCATGGTTCTGAACTGTTTCTACTTCTGAGAGGCACTTAATGGAAGACACTGATGAATATGTAGTTCACGTGGCAGTTTACTATCTCCATATTTGTGGTAAAGAACGTCAATTATTTTTAAGGAATGACTTTTCAACTTCAGTTTCACAAACTTATTTCTGGGCTACAGAGCCCAGGAAAGCTGTCTCAGAGATACGCTGCAGCCTTCCACAAGGACCTATGTGCGCATGAACACACTAGAGTGTCGGACTGAATGGGAGCACTTGCTAACCAGTCTTTCCACATTTCAAAGGATATCTTGTTCGTTTTTTGATGAATTTTCTGTATAAAAAATTCATATAAATTCTGTATAAAGTATTCTCTCCTTTCTTCTGAGAAAGAGCTGATCTTTGGTTTGTCAGTTACTCATTTTCTGGAATTCCTGAATATGTTAGTATTTTAACAGGTAACGTGACACTATAGACTGGGAAATCACATATGAAACATTTGAGATAAATGCAGTGAAGATTCATGTGGCAACCCTCTCAGTTTTCTCTTCTCATTTTTAGCAAACTGTATGTTTATATACCCCACTATTTATAAACCCCTTGAAGATGCAGGATGATTTCATTTTCTGTTGAGAGAATACAAGAGAATGTAGGTCCATACAGCTAGCTTTCTACACACAGATTTTTTCCATGGTGATGTAGACTTCTTACTGAAGGTTGTCTCCTAGATTCATTTGAGAAAAGAACCCTTCCCCCCCTTCACATGCTACATATCAGGTTTGTTACCTACTTCTATTTAGAAAGAATGAGAACCACTAAGGAGACTCCCACTGCTTTTAAGAGGGAAGGGGTCTATGAACACAGAAGTGTCAACACACAGCTATTACACTAGGTATTAACTAGCATTATGATCTGTTGTGAGAGTGCTAGGAACCATCATAAGTGACTTAAATGCACTTCCTAAGAGTTTAGGCAATTTTCCTGGTACTGATGAAAAATGTCTCCCTGAGATCTACAGAACAACCATTTATAGTTTATCCAAAAAAAACCAGGTAACTTCTTGGTAGATGATGTTGTTTGACAATGTACTGTCCATGTGTGATCTATCCCCTTTATCCTTTATTTCAGATAGGGAAACCTGGAAGAGTCTAAGAACAGTTGTGGGCGTTACTCTGTTCACAAAGGCATCTGGTTGGACAAAAAGGGATACAGGTAAAGCCTGATAGTTTTGATTCAAGTGTTTCTGTGTATAGAATTAGTGTGAATTCACACATACATAATGCATTTTTGAGAATTTCCAGTTACTGGTAAGTAACCTTCCTGTTTAAAGTGGTATTTGCATTGTAAGGTAAGTTCATTTTTTCTTGGGCTATGTGGTTTTTTTTTCCCCCCACTTATTTAATTTCCATTTGCACACTTAATCTGAATAATTTTGATGTCACGAGGTACCTGAATTAAATATTTGAACAAACCTGTAGCAGTGTAATTGGGAATTTAGGATGTGGTTCCGTAGTTATCCAAACTCGAAACGTCTCATTCTGTATCTCAGCAGTAAGAAGTGTCTCCAGTAGTTCATCCATAAAATCCAGTCCAAGATGACAATTCTGAAGTAACACCCAGCCTCCCTAAATAAGAATATCAACTATTACCGTATAAAATTTAGAACAAGTTATTCATAATGCTAAAACCAATTGTCTATATTAGAACCAAATTTGGTCTTGCATGGGATTTTTTGGTTTGGATTTTTTTTTTTTTTTTTTTTTGAGTTGTTTGACTTTTGGTCTGTTCCCGAACATGTATTATCATTTGATTTTGTATTGGCACAGTCAAAGCAAATAGGAAAACTTAGTGCAAAAGTTATTTCCACATCCTATTGTTCACAGTAAAAATAACATAACCAGACCAAATATTCTAAGTAAAGTATCAGTGCTACCTAGTGGCAAAAGAAGTAATTCCTGTCTTCTCCCAGCAAAACGCTAGTGATAAGCAATCCTGCTATCAGATCCAAAAGAATGTGAGTGGAAAAGTAACAGCTGAAATCTAAGGAATACATCTTTTTTAAAATTTATTTGTTAATAACATAATCTAAAGTAAGTGTAAAGAGATAGTAACAAGACTCTAAAACTTTTCAACAGTAATTAGGTTATATGCATATTAATTTTGATCTTATTCAGCTCTCAAATTGCATGAAAGCTCTATTTTGACTATTATCTCTCTGCACTTCTGCTTAAGAATTTAAATTCAATCAGCTTTTGTAGCATCACTTTAGAAGCCTGATGAATCAGAAGCCTGATATTAAAATGGAGCATTATTTAATCAGTTCTAAACAGTGATGTGTGGATTTCATTACAGCTTGTAATTTCATTTTGGCAATTTTGTTTTAGTTCATTTAAAAATACATAAATAACATTTGGTGACAAAATATAATTGAAATATTTATGGTGAACTGATGGATATTTAAAAAAAAAAGATTAAATGAAGCGGGTTTTTTCCGTCTTTTATGAGGAACCACTTTTTTGAGGAAGATTAATCAATTTGTCACATTTCCAAATGAATCAGGCTCAGTTTTTAAAAATTACCTACCTGTAACACAGCACAGCAGTTTTAATTATATCATATACTCTTGGCCAGAAGTAGAAAAAAAATGCAGATATTTGTCTTCATATTTACTAATTCTGTTTTGCTCTTGCAAATCTGATGTTCACATATCCCTCCCTCTGCAAAATGCGTACACCACCAAGGCATTTAGTTCAGAAATTGTTACTAGTAGCTCTACTGGAGTGCTGTTTTTGAGTATCCTTGTGGTTTTAACTGAGGGCAAAGAAAGGCAGGGATGCCCCAGTTTTCACTATTCCAATGAACTGGAAGTTCATGATGACCTTTCTAGACATATGAACACAAAGAAGTGTGAGGGATGCATGTCTGCATTTGCACATCACGAAAAATGCCATTTGATATAAAGAGATTTGTTTCTTTTCTTTTTCTAATGTGGTATTCATCTATATTCCAGTACTGGTGCCACGACATTTGGTAGGACTTGAGAGGTTACTGGGATACAATACAGAGAACTTCCATTACCAAGGCTGCATTAGCTACAGAACCTTGGGTTATACAGTAATGTCTGGCAAGTGTGCAGTAAAGCCATATACAAGTATTATATTTGTCCATAATAGAGAAACACAAATGAAGCACACTATACCATAGTACATCTGGCAAGAGATTTTTTTTTTTTTTTTTTTTTTGCCTCAGATGAAGATATCTCACAGATATCAGGCAATACAATTGGAACTCCCTGAAATGATACTGCCTGACCTTTTCTTTTTTCTGCATGAAAGACAGGAAGTCCTGGAAAGGCTCTGAAGCACTTCAATCTATCAGAATGAGGACAGGACTTTG
Organism: Pelecanoides urinatrix; assembly: GCA_013400755.1. Lineage (NCBI taxonomy): Eukaryota > Metazoa > Chordata > Aves > Procellariiformes > Procellariidae > Pelecanoides > Pelecanoides urinatrix. The sequence goes on along the minus strand of VZTQ01000173.1, from coordinate 14,299 downwards.
CAGAAGTCTAAAGAAAGAAGCATTTCCTCATCTCATTGTGATTAAACATTGAAGAATAAAGTGACGAACCATTTAGTTCAGATGGAAATCTGAAATAATCTTGATAAGTCCTGCAGGATAGAATTAGGACACAATGTCCTTTTACCTTTGGATAACAGCATAGTGATGAGAAGGTAATGTGCTACCTTTGAAAAGCTGCTCAATATTACTACTGGCAGAAGTATTGACTAGGACTCCACTGACACATGCATATCCCACAGTGGAATGTTTTTAGGTTCAGGCACTCAAGGAGACTTTTCTACCCTGAGATATGCCTGATAGTAAGGTGAAAATGCAAAATATTGAAGATTGCACACAAAAGAAGTGTAAAAGAATGCTAAAACAGACAATCTACTTATACTGCAGTGTTTTTTCCCACCTGTTGCATTGACATCTGTATGAGTTTGCGTGCATGAACTTCTTGTCCTTGACCCATAGAGATGGTTCTACATTCTACAACATATTTGATAATATATGATTAATGAACTTACATTCTTCAGAAAAAGTAAGAATTCCAATTCAGTCTAAAAAAACAGCGATATAAATACAGCACAATGAAATACAGTTTTATACAAAAATATATACTTATTAAAGTAGAATCTCTTCACCATCATATTATGCTACTATGTACAAACTTTCTAAACATTGAAACTTTGTAAAATAACATTAAAATATACATCCACAATACTTACAGTGTTTGTAGAACTGAAAAACTGTGACTAATGTTATTATTGTCAATGGGAATTTGTGCTATATTTTAATGAAGTAAGCCACAGTATTTGAAATATGAACCCAGATTTTTCTTTAAGTGTAGGTAATGAAGCCACATAAATGAGCATCATGCATAATTCTAAAATTGCATTTGTGAACATATTAATGTGACTAATATAATGAATAGATGTATCTACTTCCAACTCAGTTTGTATGCACAATTTTTCAAAATTTCCCTATAATGTAGCCATAAAGTCCAGAATATACAAACAATGCAGATGTTGTGGGTGGTTTTTGTTACAAAGTAATCTTGTAAGCAGATTGCTGATTTTTACATTACCTGCAGTTAAGAGTTAAAACAAGAAAACAGTATTGTCGCCATGCCAGAATTAAAAAAAAAAAAAAAATTGTCTTATAGTTAGGAATTAAAAAAATATCATCACTGGGAAGGATGATAACAATTTATTAAAAAAGAACTGAAAACATTACTGTTCAACTGCATACAGAATGATCCTCAGCATGCCATCTTTTATTTAAAATATTATTTTATCCCTAAGATGATGGTTAAGGAACAATCAATAGTGCAAAAGAATTTAAGACATACTTTTCAGAAAAAAAAAAAAAATCTCTGGAATTACTTACATTACCCTTCTCTATCTTAACACATGACAACAAATAATTACTTCATACCTAATTTAAGCTTCCTAGCCAAGGAATCAATCTGACTAGTTGGGTCAGATCCCATAGACAAGAAACAGATGAGAGGTGTTCGTGTGTCACTTTCCTCCCAAGTTTTTTGTAAATTCAAAATGACTGGTTCTGTATATTTCTCACCCAAGGAGTTTGCAATATATTTCCTGGCTTGGGAAATTGTTCGGTCTGGACACCAAGACCTAGAAATAAAAATATATACCAAGATACAAATTCAATGCCTCTTGCTGTTCCAAAGACCAGACTTAAATAAAGAATTCTATTTTCATCAAATAGAGACTTTTGCTTCATACTATGCATATATATACATCCACATATGCATATACACATTCATATATATGTTTGTAGGTTTGTCTTTACAGATATAATAATAGACAGTGCTAGTAGTCTTCCCTCTACTTATGAATGTTCAATACTTTTCAGTTGCTTACAATTTTGCCTTAAGTAAACTATTTGCACGGGAATTTTCTGTTCTGGGTACCTTTATCAGGTTGGGACATTCTTCATTTTAGGAGCTTTTGTATCTGAGGACCCAAGTAGGGAAAGGTAAGATTGCTTTTGCCCTTTAGTAAAATTCTGCAGATGTTTCATTGCATCTGTTAAACTTTTAGGGTACAGACTCAACTCTTTTGCACTGGATTGCATTTGTGTTAGGGATGAGTCTTTATTTTTCCCAAGGGGAAAAAAACCAAGCAACTACTTTTGGATAAAATATATTACTTTGCAAAGCTTCAGTTTATAGGCTTAATAGTTAAAGGCTTAGAACTCAGATGCTCCCCCTCCCTCCTTCAGGGTGTATAGCATAGAACAATATAGAACTTATTCCATCAGATTCTGGCCTTTTTTACTGCACAGGTTGAATCTGCTCCAAAGACAAATCATGGCCTAGTAATTAATGCTGTTGGTTTTTTGTAGTGTCTCTGATTTATTTGTTGTAGCACTTGGAAAGTATACAATGAACATAGGAAGATATGATCTCATGAATAAGGCAGCTGAATGCTGCTTTGGGGAACTCCATTCTGTCCTGAGTCCCGCCACAGATATCTTAGCTGATGCAATAAAATCACTTATAGCACACTTTTCACATGGCTGCAATGTGGTTCCCAGTTTCCGTTTGTCATGACATAAAAGCAAAGCTATAAAAAATATTTTCTAGAAATAACTTCTTTAGACTCTTCAGAGGATAGCTCCAAAGTGAGTGAATTAAATTATATTTCAAGTGAGTGAATTAAATAATATTTCATGTCACCAGGAAATTAATAAAAATTACACTATTATGATAATAGCATACCGATAGACCTAGACATGTAATGCAACCATGTATGCATTATTTCCCAATTTTCTGAAGATGCTCACCTGATGAGTAAAAGCTTGCGAAAGGTATCAAGTGAATCATTATATCCATCAGGTATAATTTCTTCCTCGGGAGCATCTTTATCAAGCCAACTTTTCCATCCCTTTTCATTACAGGCTATCTAAATTTATTACATTAACACATATACAAATATATTTCAGCTGTAGCAAAATCCCCTTGTAAATGTATATTTTAATGAGAGTCTATTATTATATTAGGAACTATTTCAAATAACATTAAGAGTCTATAGCATGTAAGACATATGCGATGTGAATTGCTATTAAGATATTACAAATAGAAATTTTAGTATTAAGATGCAGACTCTTAAGCTAACCAGTTATCCATGGATTCGCCTCCCAAACACATGCAGCTACTTAAGAAAAATCAATAATTAGCAGAAGGATTCTATACTACAAGAGAAACATACTGTGATTAATTCATTCCTTCTGATCACAAAGTAGGAGGAACAGAAAAATCTGTCCCAGTACAGTCCAGCCAGCCGAAGAATCACAAATTAAAAATAACAGACTCTAGTAAGCTTTTGACTTGAGAAAGAGTAAATCTGACCACAAATATGAACATTTGTAGGCACCTCTTAGAACCCATGACCTAATAGGACAAGGGATACTGGTGGACAGAACATAGTGAAAATTGCTGTGCAGTAGAGCTTTTAATGCAGTCACTGGGAAGAGTCAGCTACCACAATATTCTGAGATCACTGGAAAGAGAACAAGGAACACACTGATACCACCTGTTCTGAAATACAGTTCTATATGCTTATTATAAACCAAGGAGCTCTGTCCAGTTGACTGACTTGGTTTCAATTAGAAGTAGTTTCAGAACAACCTACACCAAGCATGGGCTGAGAGAAGAGTGAGAAACGAACATACAGGGACCTCTTCCAACTACGTATTTCCTATAATGAAACTCAGAGAGATTCATAAACACCAAATGTCCCTTTCTGAGCTATAATCCAAGTCTGAGAAAAAAAATTACTTTATAAGCAAATAGCTCAGTTCTACACTAACTGACATCAACCTGAGCCCATCCTAGGAGAGTCTTCAGAGGAGGTACCTTCTCAAAGCTAGGCCATGGCCAGAGATAGGTTACTGAGCTAAAGTAACTTCAGTTGACTTCAGTTGACCCAGTTTCTTTTTACCATCTCTCACTGAACCACAGCTGGAAGTAGTAATAGTGTGAAAAGGAACAGGGTCATCTAAATGTTTAAAGAGGAGTATGTCTTTATTAAATTAAGTTAGGCATCTGTGACTGGAGGACTTAAATTTCTAGAGAAGAAAAAAAATTGTAACTGGTGAGAAAAAAAGAAAATCACAGACAACCTCTTGAGAACTGGGCATACCATTTTCAAGCTTTTTCTTCTTACTTTAAATTTTTTTCTGTTTGTATCTAAATGAATAATGACACAGTTGTATTTAATCTGATGAGCCAAATAGAACAGCACATCTAATGGATGCAAATAAGTTATGCATAAAAAGATGTTATTTCCATATTTGCATTTTTTATTGATATCCTAGTTGGCACCCTCCCAGATTCCATCTCTATCTATTACTAAAATCACCTAATTGTCATTTCTCAACTTGTAAACATATGACAATTTTAAGTTAGTGCTCAAAGATTAGTTAAAAAAGAGGCCTTTTGGAGTAACATGGTTGCCTAAGTATTTTGGAGTCTAAAATTTTGTTTGCACCAATTCTAGAAAAATCCTATAACAGAACCATTAAAATCTACAAATTAAAAGGAAAACACATAATTCATAACCCCATGGCTAATTTAAATAATGTTAGCAAGCGTGCAGTGACATGCATTTTGGGTTCTGGTGCCCTAACAACCCAGAGTGAAGGCCTAACTAGAATTTCTCCAACTTTCTCCTAACTCAATATCCTGTTTTGATACATCTAGAAACCAAAACCTGGAGGAAATGGGCTGGTATGTATCCAGATCTTGCCTTGATACAGAGTTGGGAAACAGCCAGGACCACTTCCAGGTACACCATTTAGATAAAAAGTCTGCTACGCTTCAGGGCACTAAATGCCGTCACAAAATGAACTTGGCTGACCAATGCTGTAACAGCAAGAACTTAGTGTCCTGGCCATCAGCCTGATTAACAAGGAGTGCTTAGGAGGTACAGAAAGAGAAATACTTTTGGAGTGGTTTAACTACACTAAAAAAGATAAATTTACCAAAGTAAAGAAAATAATTGATAAACATATCACAAGCTTATGTGCATATAAGTTCATGTATGTCTTAATAAAATAAATAGTATGTTAACCTTGGAATGGAAATGAGTATTTAAAAACAAGCAGCAAACAATTGACTTGTAAAAGTCTATCAGACTCAAGACACAAAACATTGTAACTTAAAAGCTGACACTCATAGATTAACTTTCTGAGCCTTTTTGATACCCCTACTTTTTTATCCTTTCTCCTTATTTCTGCTTCTCTTTCACTGGCTTCCTTTTTACTAGATCTTTGCTCCTGTTCTCTTCTCTTTCTACCTCAATGACTATAATACAAAGTACAATGAAGCAGATAAAAAAAAACATAGAGCAAATAAATATACCCCCATAGAGCAAATACATATACCTAGCTATACCTCATGCTACCTAGCTGTTCATTTCTATGCCTTTATTCTATATTCTCTCTGGCCTTGTTCTTAACTACATCTCTTGTGCATTTTAAATGTAAAATATGGGAGCACTATTATGATTGGGAACTGGATATTAACATTAAAAACATAATTAGTAGATATCACCTGATTCAAAATTTCTGCAAACTGTGGAATTTTGCTCAATTCCACTAGGTTTAGCCACATCATGTCAAGAATCCAGCGGAAAGGTTTGGGTGGGCAAGCCTGTAGATCCAGTGCTGCACCTCCTGTAGATAAAACATTCTGATGAAATACACATGACGTTCCAGGGGTCAAGATAGATTTGACATTTCTTTTTAAATTATGTTTTCTGGCCCATGTAATTTTCACTGGGGTACTAATTGCATTCTTGTGTACTTAGCATTTATTTCATAAGATCATTGGATAATTTAGTCTGGAAGAGACCTCAGGAGGTCTCTAGTCCAGCCTGTTCAAAGCAGGGTCAGCTATGAGATAAAAATCACATCTTTATTCTGTCTGGTCTTGTGAGCATGTAAGTGTGGGTATACATAGTCTATATATGTGAGCTGTAATTATTTCAATACTTCCAAATTATATACACATGCTTACCAAAAACTACATACATAAATATATATGTAGTTCCTTTTCAATTAATATGTTAATACTTTTACAAACTGTGTCTAATTATTCCATAGATTATCAAGAGGTTTTAACATAGAGATCTTTCTTCTTATTCTGCACCCACATCATCCTCAAATTCTCCATGAATGGGATATAGAAAAAATGAATCATAAAAGCAAGAAGGAAAAGAACAGAAGACAAACTTATCATTGGAGTGAAAAGGAGATTAGAATATTAATTTCTTAAATAAAGCACAAATTTTGTTATTTAAGAAATTATTGGCAAGACATTATATATAATATTTTTGATGCCGCTAAAGAACTAAGACTTTAAAGTTCTGACACATTATAGGAAAGAGCTTATGGTGCTGCAAATGCTATAATGCAACAAATTCTCTCTGATTTTCCTGAAGTCTGTTCTGCTTGCATTATAGACTTCACACGGAGAGATTTGATTCTTTGAGATGTTTTTCCTGCAGTCTTCCAGGATGCAAGAATTTTATTTTATTCATATTATCAGTGATGATTTTCAGGAAACAGCAGCTCTGCTTCTTTTAAAAGAATAAACACGATTCAGAAAGACTAAATATTTTCCTAGCTACTTGAATATCCTTAAGTAGAAACACAAGAACCACCTTGCTGAATCTGAACATCAGTATGCTAATGAGAACAATTAACATCAAAAGAAAGTAAAAGTTTCAATGAATGGGCAATAAACAGATCTTAGGGAAGCTTTTGCTTTTGGGGAAATTTTTAAACCTTAATTTTTTGAGGTAGTCTTGTTCAATGAAGAACGAGAATTACAAAAGTGTAAACAATGTGTTTATTATTGTAATACTTGGTATTCTTGCTATTAATACACATACCTAATCTTTTGATAAATCCTGCTAAGTTCTTATGGTTAGTCATTTGTTATGTTAATGAGTGAAATATGCAATGCCTGAAAAAGTCTTTCCTTTTATTAGTTTTCATTTTGCCATTCATAGGCATATGTGAAAAGTTCCAGCATCTAGAAAAATTGTGCAATGCTTTCCTCCACATATGGATACAGTTAGATATAACCAAGAAACAGAATTAGATATGATTAATATATGATTTGAATCTTTTCATGAACTACTGAAGGGCTAATTAAAGGGCAAACTGTTGTTCAAGAATGTGAAATTCCTATGTACAAATGCAAATTATTTCTGTCATGCAAAATGGTAAAACTATTTCATGTGCTTTTATTATGAAGTTTTCCTACTGTTGCACTTTTTCTCTTTCCCTTTACCTCAGGGATGACAAGCTTCAGTAACCTCACAGAAAGAAAAGGCTGCTTCATGTAATCTGAGGTGCAAGTACTGATATTGCTGCATTTCCTGTAACTACCTGTTAAAGTTTCCTTCAAGCATCCTCTTATGTTTTTGGCATTAGGATACATAGTTTGAAATAACTGCCTGGGATCCATGTATGGATCCCAAAACTTCCTCTTAGTCTCTGCAAACTGAAATAATGGAAATCAAAGGGACGATAATAAAAAGTGTTTACACAAACCTGTAGTCCATTATTAGCATTATTATTACAAAATAATAATTACAAAATAATAATAATCTCCATCATCAGCAATCTCGGTTAATGGGGGAAGTCCCGGATGACTGGAGGCTTGCCAATGTGACGCCCTTCTACAAGGAGGGCTGGAAGGAGGATCCGGGGAACTACAGGCCGGTCAGCCTGACCTCGGTGCCAGGGAAGATTATGGAAAGGTTCATCTTGAGGATGCTCATGAGCCACGTCCGGGACAACCAGGGGATCAGGCCCAGCCAGCACAGGTTCATGGAAGGCAGGTCCTGCTTGACCAACCTGATCTCCTTCTATGACCAGGTGACCCACCTAGTTCATGAGGGAAAGGCTGTGGACGTGGTCTACCTGGACTTCAGTAAAGCCTTTGATACTGTCTCCCATGACATTCTCCTAGAGAAACTGGTAGCTTACGGCCTAGACAGGTACACTCTTCGCTGAGTAAGAAACTGGCTGGACGGCCAAGCCCAGAGAGTTGTGGTCAATGGACCTAAATCCAGTTGGAGACTGGTTACGAGCAGTGTTCCCCAGGACTCAGTTTTGGGGCCAGTGTTGTTCAATATCTTTATCAATGATCTGGATGAGGGGATTGAGTGCTCCCTCAGTAAGTTTGCAGACGACACCAAGCTGGGAGGGAGGGTAGGAAGGCTCTGCAGA
>VZTQ01000171.1:0-24296 GCA_013400755.1 Pelecanoides urinatrix | reverse complement strand
GAAGATCTTCGCATTCAGCTTCAACTATTGGATCACTACAAGAATGCTTGTGCTATATATATGTTAAAAAGGTACTTTCATGTACCTTTTCCTAGCCTGTGAATGGAGGGAAGAGGGGACCAACACAGGGCAAAACCTTTTCTTTCAAACAAAAACCACAGTAAAACTCCAGCCCACCCCTTGCAAATTAATCAACCTTATGAATTGCTGTTGAAGTTTCGGCCCTATATGATTTTTTGTTTGTTTGTTTTATCCAGGCAGGCTTTGCAGGAACATTTTTTTGCAACTGAAGCACCACCACTGCATTAACCAGCTCAGCTGAGCTGTGGAGCCGCCTGGGAGTTGCCTCGTCCCCCAGCAAATGCGAAGCGGAGGGGAACACCAACGCAGGCGACGCTGCACCTTGCAGGGATTCGCATGTCCTACAAGTAACCTTGCATCAGGCTACAGAGCCACGAGAGCAGCCTTATGGGTACGGAGAGAGGAGGAGGAGGAGGACAGCGAGGAGGAGGGGAAGGAGTGGCAATGGGAAAACAATCAGAAAACTCCCTGGGAATCAAGTCTTCTCTTCCTCCCTAGGAAGAAAATTAAAAAAATAAAAATCCTTCCCCAATACGGAGATGGTAGGGAGGGGATGAACACACTCGCTCCTTCTTTGCTTATAATCCTTTCCAGCGAGCGTCGTAACAGACACACATGGGCTGGAGACCGGCGACAAGCAGAGCACTTCTGCAGGCGCTTCCCACGCTGCACCAGCCCCGGGGTGCAAGTGGCAGCCCCCCTTCTGCTCCCTCCCTACCCCAAGTCCCCAGCAAAGGTCTCCTCTTTTTTCCCAGAACCCCTAAATATCACTGGGGGCAGACGATGGGGGAGAAGAGGGTCACAAAGGCAAAGGGGAAGCAGAGAGGTGGGAGAACACCCCCGAGCCCAGCTAGCGGCCCTGCAGCTGCAGCCATTCTCATTCCTGGCGTGTTTCGCTGCTCTCCAGCGCAGCCCGGCTTCGAAATATTAGTGCAGCATAGAGTGCCATTTTCGAGTCACTGCAGCTCCTTCTTGGCACCGGTTCAGCTTTTTGTCTTGCCTTCTCCTCCGAGCGCCCAGCGGAGGGAGGAGGAAAGAAAGGAAGAAAATAAAGCCCCGCCGCTTTGCCGCCGGGGCCATCAGCCTCCCCACCTCGCCTGCGGCACCCCACACCCTCCCAGCCCACTCCCAACCGAACTCATTCAGCAAACATAAATCTCTTCCCACCTCCACAGCAGCCAGTTCGCAGCCTCCTCCCTCCCCCCCGCTTCCCACCACCCCTTTTCATCGCTCACTCCTTTGTACTCCTCTAAATTTTTCTACCCAAGCGTTACAACCTTCCACACACACACCCCGCCCCGTTTCTCCTCCATCCCCAGCCCTCCCACCTCCTCCCTTCACATCGGCAAAAAAAAAATCGTGCCATGGTTGCCAATGCACTGGCATCTTCTCGGAGCGGAAAGCCACTGCACCCGCAACACGCCTGACGGGACCAATCCAGCTCACAGCTGCCCAAGCGCAGGTGAGCTGCAGTGCTCCCAGGCGCAGGACATACTCCGTTTGCATCCCTTGGCATTGCTGTAAATACAAACTTCTTGCAAGCCTGCCTTTGGCAACCGAATTCCTCCTCCTGCTTGTGGGGCCGGGAGAAAAACAGAGGCGGAATAGCGAGGGAGGGAGGGTGTATTTTTTTAAGCAACACAAACATGGCACTGAGCGCTTCCACCAACAACTTCTCAGCCTGCTGCGCTGGCAACCAGCTGCCGGTTCCAGCCTGGCATCAACTTTGATTTGTTTTTCTCTCCTCTTAAACGCCCTCCTCCCAAATATTTCTTCCCTTATTTTCTTTCTTTTTAGTTTTTTTTCCTCCCTTTTTCCCTTGTCCTTAGAGGGGATCCCTCCCACTCGCACCCACAAATCCAAAGAAGCACATGTGGAAGGAGGACCAAAGGGAACAAAACATGACATAACACTCAATGGACCAAGAAAGGGGAAAAAAAAAACCATAAGTACACACAACATATGTATGTTTTTCTCTGAGGAAGAAGGAGAGAGTGAGAGATGCCCTAAAAGCAGGCGACACAACCCTTGTGCATGCCAGGATGTGCAAGCCCCAGCCCCCTCTACGAAGGAGGGAGGAGACAGGTTTGGTTGGGAGGTAGAGAAAGGTTGAGGCAAAATGCACGTTCTCCATGGAAAGGACCCGAGAGAGCCAACTTCCAGCCAGCGACGTGACTCCAATTAAACCGGAGTTTGAAACATTGACATATGCATGACGGAAATAAAGTGGTGTAAAATGTCCCTTGTCCAGTGCCTGGAGGAAAGAGATTTGGAGAAAAAAAATATAATAATGGTGATGCTGGGAATGGCTTGGGAGAAGCATGGATGGAGGAGAGAAGATGCTCCAAGGATTTTAGTGTGGTGGCATGAGTGCATTAAGCTGCAAGCCAAGCTGGAGACCCAGAACAGAGAACGGCTCTGTAAGCAGCTGCCCCTGTCCGTGGGGCTTTTTATTAGCCTGGTTGGACCCCCTTGACCACTGAACCACATCAGGAGGAGCTCCTTGGAAACCACAGGAGTTACAGGGTGGTGAAACAGATGGGCACTTGCTGCGTCTCAGGCCCGATGCCTCTGCTCCCTGCGGCAACGAGTGCCTCGGGAGGCCTGGCAAAAAGGCCAGGAAAAGGCTGATTCTCGCCGAACACTCTCTGGCCACCCCCGGGGAATAGCAGAGCAACCAGCTCGAAAGTGGGGTCACCGAGACAGACCGGGAAACAGACAGACAGACAGCATGCTCGGTGTGGTACAGACAAAACAGTAGTGTCCTGAGCAGCTGCCTAATATGTATCTTGGCAAAATCTCGCCTGGCCGTGGATGAAGCAGAAATTGCAGGCTGGAATCATAAACCCGTCAGTTGGTCTGACTTTTGCTTCCCTGGCCTGCATGTATAACGCAGGAGGAAAGCGGAGGGCTGGATGATACCCTCTCGCTGCCAGGAGCCACATGGAGGAGCTGGTCCTTCGGCCGCTGCCAGCTGCTGCCTGTGGAGCAGCTGATGGGCAGGCGCTGAAGTGGACTTAAAATAAGCAGATGCCCTGCTGTGACCACACTCATTAAGGGATGCGTGTGTTTGCATGCTTAAACCAAGCCTCGGGCCTGTGCCCTCAGGAACACCTCTGCCACTGGGACGTGTCCCCCTGCACAAGGTCCACGTTGGAGCTTTCTCCAGGCCACCGCGGTACGGCTGGGGCTGGCTGGGTTGAATAAAGCAATATCCAAGCAGGGCTACCAAATCCCCTCTTCTGAGTTGTGGCTTCACTGTCCCAGGCCCTTTGCATAAGGACGTCATCCAGCATTGGCAATGGTTTCTCCCAACCTCTACTTCTAAAGCCAGTGTCCACCCGAATCCTCTCTCCAGATGGTTTACACGTTTGTTTTCTCTATTTGCTATTCCTCAGGCTTAGGGTGAGTTTTTGCCCTTCCCTCCAGCTTTTAGTACCAAGTGCTGGCATTTGGCAAGGCAGGTTGGGTCCCTCACATATGTCCATGGCAAAGAAGACCTTGAAACCTAGATTGAAGGTCCCCGCCGAGAAATGTCCCTGCCCAGAGGTATCTGTAGCTTATTGAAGTGACTCCCAGATAGAGGCACTTTCAGATCCTTTGAGTCAAAAGGCGCTATAAATAAAAGATATTACAGACTAACAAGTTCTCAGTTGCAAACTGGAGTGGGAAAGAATATTTTAGCATCCTCTTTCTAAGCACTCTAACTCTTGGCAGACATGATCATTCAGGTCTTCAGAGCTGAAAACTTCACACAGTACGCAGCACGTTGAGTCCACGTGCTCCATCTCCAGTTCCAACAGCTTTAAAATCTACACTGTCCCTACGTTATATCCCCCCCAGTGCAGCGAGCATCCAAATATTGCGTCGCTTTGGGGGTTACAACAGTAAATATACACTGCGCGGTGATCTTTCCCAGGCAAAACTCAGCCTTCGCTGCTGTAAGCTCACAATAGACGGTGCCTAAAGATTTTCATCAACTGGCTTCTGATGCTTCCCTTCCCAGGGTGAGCAAGCACTTTGTATCAATCTGGCTTGCTTTAGTGCAGTGACCCAGCGCTGTGCTCCGCTGCTGAAAGTTCAGGTCCCAGCTGCGGGGCTAAACTCTTGCTGACACTGTGCTGATTTCTCCGTCTCTGTCACCCACGCTGCCAGGGAGGAGAGGGGGATGTTGTTTTTTCCAGGCTGGAAAAGAAAGAAAACAATCGTGCAAAACTTGGAGAAGATGTGGCAAAAGAGAAGGGGGAGGAAAGTGATCCCGATGTGTGCGGTGAAGTTGAGGAGAGGAAATCCATCGGGCAGCAACGGGGCACTTCATTGCTTCTTTTCCTTCACCGAGGAAAAGATCTTGCTCAAGAGGCAATTAAAAAGTTACCGGCAAAGAAAAGCTTTTAGGATGCCTCGAAGAACTTGTGTGCGTGCGCAAGTGCACGGGGAGAGATGCAGAGAGGGAAATTACTATTAGTGACGGGTGAGCTACAAAAGGTTGGGTGGTTTGTTTTGGATAAAGCTCCCCACATGCAGATGCTTATCTAAAGCCCTCAATCTTCAGAGCAGGGCTGGGAATGTCTTAAGAACAGACCCTTCTTGCATGATTTCCAGTATCTCTCAGAGCAGTTGCCCATGCCAAAAATACCATGAAAACAGCTTTTTTTCTTCCTCTCCTTTTATGTAGTGTTTTGGCTCTTCTGCTTCTGGTTCTAAGGAAAACCTAAAACCGCAAAGTCTTTGACGTGAAGGTTGGACTGTGCTTATTTAATTTCAAGCCATCCTGGTTCTCATGACTGCACACATACGAGGGAAATAAGGAAAAACGGTGCTGTGCTTGTATGAAAAACTTTAAAAGAAAAGAAAACTCCCTGAAAATTGGCAGAAAATCAAGCTGGTTTCCCTAAGAGAGGACTACAAGCCCTGATCTCTCCCACTTTAAGCAGACTACTTATCTGTAAGCTGGCTATTCTTCCCATAGATAACATGCGAGATCACAGCATTCCCAGTTCAAATGAGCCTGTTAGCCTTGGGTGGTTATTAGTCAGTAAATACTATTGAATCAATAAACAAAATAAGGACTTAGAAGAGAGTCTTGTTTCCCCACCCAATCTGGAAACTCATCAGAACTGCAGTAGCCTTAATTTGACAGAGAAGGAAGAAAGAAAACAGTTTGAACATGATCCGGTGTCCTCCAGTTTTCTTAAATCAGAGTGTAATTGAGATAAAATAGCCCAGGGATGGTGCTGTGGGGATGAAAGCAGTATGTTTTGCTTAAGTCCTCTGGACAAACAGGGCTGTTGCAGGGCTGGTTTTGATCTCTGGCTGGATTTACACCAGGATATCTCAAGTAATGTGGCTCAGTGTGTAAGGCAGATCAGAATCAGGCCGGTGTGCTTTTAAGGATGTTGCCAGATATCCTATGTCCCTGGACTATTCACCTCAGGGAGGTTAAAACCACATACATTCACTCTAGGTGTAGTAAAGAATGAATGTTTTGCTGTTAGAGACCAGATGATGTTCTTCCTAAATGATTTCTTGTAGTCTTTTTTCCTACCTTTCCTATTATTTATTAATTACTCGAGCAATGATCTTCAGCTCATCCAAGTGGTTTGGAGACTGACTCGGATCTTTAGCCGGTACAAATCAGAATAACTCAATCCAAGTCAACAGAAATGAAGGATGAAGGCAGTGGAAAAGGTGTGACCAAGAGTTTATACTACACAGTATAAACTTGCCCTTCCAAAACAAGGGCACAGCCTTCTAGACAGCACAGTATATATAGTCTAAGTATTTTCTCACTGAAGCTGATGGCACTTCTTGTGGGTGACCAAGACAACCACAAGAGGCCCAAGTCCCCATTCGTGTCCACATGGGTGAATCAGGAGAAGCTCCATTACCAGTCACATGCTGTACTCTTTGCAAAATCTGTTCATTGTGTCCTGCTAAATGCTGCAGGATGCTGATCACTTTTGTCAAAACTTGGCTCTTGTGCAGCTTCTTAGTTTAGACGGTGGGAGGGAGGGATGTGTTTAACTTTTGGCTTGAAAGAAAGAAAGTAAAAAAATCTGGACCCTTTCAGGAGTGCTGAATGGTTGAGAAATCTGGCCCTGAGCTTTTTTGAAAAAGTGACCCAATCTATCTAGTTATTACACCATTCTCTGCCTATGACTGACACATGGATTCATATTTACTTGCAGGAAATGCTGGCGAGAGGTGGGGGTTCCCATTCACTCGTGTTGTTTACCACTCCCCCAATATCACAGGCTTCAGCGACGACGGTGCAGACCGCTTCACAGGTGCACGGTTTATACGCCAAAACGGGTTGTAAATCAGAGCGGAGGAAGAAAGGGCTGGAACAACGCTTGTTTGTAGAAGCGACCATTGGAAAGGGATGTTGACCATGTTCATTTTACAAGTCTGATCTCCTAAGTCTACGTTTGCTCAGAGTGCACCGGAGGGATTGGGTCCCAGGTCGGAAATCCAAGGAGCACGTCAATAATTTGACAGAGATTACACAGGAGGTGAATTTGTCCCTGATCTCCATTATTGGTTCAAAACCAGGAATTCTCATACCCTTTTGGACAGATGGCTGGTCCTATTACTTCTTATGTTAGATTTCCCATTGAGGCTGAAAGCAAATCCACATTCAATCTGAAAGTAAACAACCTGCGAATTCAAAAGGCATTAACTCGAACTGCCAAAGCATTTGCTGCGTGTGCTGCAGATGTCAAATAGACACTTTCCCACAGCCCTGAGCCTAGACACATAACTAAGTTACACAGCAAAACCTTCCACCCAGCCCGAAAAACCATCCTGTGTAAAACTTGCTCTCCTTGCTGGTGTTTTAAGGGCTGGAGCCTCAGCTGGAGTGAATTAATGTAGTCATTCTGATTTGAATAGAGCTACGCCAATTTATACCAGATGAGGATTTCACCCTTTGGAGGCCAAGTGGGAAATGGCTATCTACTACTTTTTTAACAGCATGGTTTGAGAAAAAAAATAAAATCTGGTGTATTTTAAAGAGTGTAAGGGCACTAAGTAAGTTTCTTTCTGTTTCTATGATTAATTCTTGAAGAAACCTATTACAGAGTTTGGTCCTAAAGAATCAGGCTTTGCAGAAAAATGCATATAAATAACACAGTTTATAAATACAAACACACAAGCTATCCAACTTATTGCAATTCCTGGTACCTTCCAAAATGCCAACAAAAAGTTAACTAGGAACCCAAGCACAACATCGCTGTGGTATTGCAGGAAATTCAGAAAGTGGAAAGGGCTGAATAAACCAGTCTGTTTTTTCCTGCCAGGGCTGAATGAAAAGGACAAAAAACACGAAACTAAACCATACAAACAAAAAAACCCACCCATATGCTTTGAAATGCTCTGAACATTAGTACCATGGTGTGCTCCTTGGCCGTAAAGATGTGCAAGATGGTTTTTCTAATATATTCTGGTATAAATGGAACAGCACCACTGAAGTCATATTCTGTAAATCAGGATTCATTCCGTTTAAAGCAATGTAACCTGATGGTATACATTCAGCAATGATTACCTGAATTAAGCCTATGATTTATTCTTCAGTATAGGAGGCCCAACTTGCAGACTCAGATGCATCTTGATTTTCCCCAAAGTAAACTGGAGGTCAAATATTACACCAAGAGAAGACTAGAGATTTTTAAGACAATGGTAATGGGAAATCAAACTGCTGAACTGTTTAACTTAAAGCCACTAGACTGATGCAGCTCATCAGAAAATTCACCTCCTCTTTCCTCCACCCATCCTTATTTTCACTTTACAATTCAGTGTAAGCTGGCAATTAGTAATACTTTGTATGTTTGTAGAGCCTTCCATCTGAGGATCTAGAAACACTTTGTAAACACTAATGAATTAAGCTTCTTAACACCCCCTGTGAGATGGATACTACTATCTCATTTGCACAGCGTGGAGAAGAGGTGCAGGTTTGCCGAGGGTCGGAGCAAGCCAGAAGCGGAGCTTGGAAGCCACTCTAGACCCTGAACCTCACTTTCAGCTCAGTAACGCAAGGCTTTTAATGGATGAGGTGATGTGCCTGGCAACTTCTGAACCTTATAATTATCTCTTGGGACTGCCAGTGTGCCCCGATGTCTGAAAACACAGAGGATTGAACTTCTACCCATAGAGAGAACTTAAGTCCCACTGACTGTTGGACAGAAACACCATGAATATGCCATCTGTCCTCACCTGAAACAATCACTCACAAATATGATCCTCTGACATTGCAAACAGGAGAGAGGTTGTCTTTACTTGGTTTTTAATAACACCAACCCTGCACAAAACAATACAAAAGTCCGGGAGGGTTCCTTTCCTTTTCCTTGCATCTGTAATTGCCCTTATCTTTTTCTCATGTAGAGGAAAGCTAAAATATCCAAGCCTGCTTCCAAGTCATGATGACAAGAGGAACTTAAAGGATTTTTAAAGAAAGCTTAAAGGTTTTGCTTCCAGCACTATCAGGAATGCTCAGATTCTAGGCAAGCCTTAGGACAAGATAGGCATTGAAGAGGCAAGTATTTTTTTTTTCCAAAGCACAGTCTCATTGATTTAAGAGCAGCTAATGTCTGGTACCTATTTGAAGCATTTTTCCACGTAGCCGTTCTCCAAATGCATGGCAATCAGACAATTTCCATGATGAGTCTTCTGTCTAAAAATACACTCCTCCCCCTCTTTTCAATTTATCACTGAGCCAGTCAGCCTGTTTGTTGTTGAAGTTTTGCCCATTTAATAGTGCACTTAGGAAAGCTTAATACAAACATTGGCCAATTCATTGCTGTCACAAAAAGAAAAGCCTTAGAAATCATTCATCTAAGCAGGAGTCAAGAGCAAGAGTCTCTTATTTAGAGATCAGTCAATAAGAAACAATGTTATGGAAGCATTTCTAAACAGACCAGTATTTTAATTTTTTTTTTAAAATACCTCTTTTCTTCCACAGATTGAAATTGAGGAGAATAACAAATAAAATATTTGGTTTTGCTTTTGAAATTTGTCGGTGACCTTAAATCCCAGAAATGGAGCACTACAGAAGAGACAGACATTTGACATATTCAGCATGTTGATTTGTGAACTATTAGCAGATTGCTGTTTGCCTAAAAATACGTATTTGAAATTCTTTTCTAAAAACTCTTCTTGATCTCTTCCCAATTCATGAGCTGTTAAATGTCTGTATGACACGGCGATGTTTGTCTCCCGAACAGAGGGACATTACGATCCCTAGAAGCAGGTTTCCAGCAGAAATATTAAAGGCACTATTCAGGAATATTCTCCAGTATTCGCAGCTTCCACAAACACTCCTGCCTGCAAACATGTTTGCTGGAATATTTGTCAAGAGCAAACACGACGGGATGGTGGGAGAAAGTGTACAAAGTCTAACCAAGCTTATAAAAACCCAACAGCTAATGAATACTTGTGGAAAATGTCTTATGGTATTTCCTCAGCTACGGATGCTAATTAGGAAAGCCTATAAAGCTAGAACTCTTTTGCTGCCTATCTCCTTGTGTACTCCAAAATTGAACGCCACTTCCATGGCTTTCTTTATCATGTTCATCCCCGTCACATCTGCTGGATCCAGAAGTAGTTTTTAAAAATTATTTCTGTGTGTATCAAATGGATGAGGTTATGAACAACTGGACAGAGGACTCATTTCACATAAGCAGCTTGATGTCTAACAGCTTTTTACTGTCTCTGACCAATGAAAGACCTACAACAGATATGAATATATATGTAGATTGATCAATATGTTTTATTGCCCAATATTGAATCACCACAGTGTTACACAGTATTATGGATCCTCTCTTCAGGCCTCTTTCTTCAGTAACAAAACAGCTTTTGGATTGGGTCTTCTTCTATAAACAAGTCCGGTAGGTACCCAAAGAAACAGAGCAAGCTCATGTTGCTATAGGACATTGACTTGAAAGCACATGGCCAGAGAAGGGAGAAGAATTGCAAGGAAAGTCAGTGGACATCCTTGGGTCTACATGTCTGGGTGCTTGAGGTTGGTGAATTATGGACGTTGAGCCAAGTCAATGCCATGCAGGTGAGCAGGAGTTTGCAGCTGAGAAAATCAGCTCTTAATGAGTGCAAACACTGCTTAAAAACCCAAGGTCTTGAGATCCAACATTTTTAGTTAATAACAACCAAAGGAAGCATTTACGATGCACGGCAGTGGGACACAGCACGAGGTTAACATGAAGATGCCCATTGAAAAACCTATGCAGGGAGATAGTTTGCTCTCCTTCTCCCATAAGCTGTATTTTACAAACTCTGGACCAAATTCTGCTCCTGAAGGGAAACTTTAATTCTGTGGCACTACTGTGAACCTCCTCTGCCACACTACTGATGACAACACGAGACAGGCTAGTCTGTGGTCAGGGCCAGGCTGAGTTTGTTCCTGGGCTCCTGAAAATGCTGTTGCAATGTCAAAGCTCACCGTAAACTCTTGTAACTCACCACTGTATCTGTTTTCCCATAAAGCATGCCACTTCCTTTTTCACCTGACTAATACTGAGACCCTCAATATGTTTTCTGAGCAGGAGTTTACTGAAAGTGATTTTTGCGCTGCTGTGCATGCAGTCAGCTCATATAGTAACGAGATAGAGTTGTTCTCCTTTCTTTAAGAAAATGCAAATCCTAGGTCACTGTAAATAGGTTTTTATTTTGTAAATTCTGCCTATTAACTGAATACATCGTTCCTTATGTTCCTCTCTCCTGGAAGGTAAGGGAAAGTGATGGACCATCTAGAATTTTTACAGACTGTCCCCTCCGTTCATGCATTGCTAGAGATGGTACTGTATAATGCATGACTTACCTGCAAAGACATTGGAGGGGTAATGAAATAAGCAGATGCTCCGTCAGCAGGCTTTTAAAACATTGGTATTGCAATCTGAGATGCAGTCAGCCATTACATGCATATGCCCTTTATTTATGGAGCTGATAAAGTCTCTCTGTCAGGAGCAGTCAAGCTCCCTTTTTACTTTCTGCCTTTCCTCACATTAAAGAAAGTTGCTGTCTGGTTATTTTATTCTCATGCAAGCTCCAGATTTGGGAGGAAAAACAGGATTTACCTCCTGGTTCATCTATTAAAAATAGAGGTCTAAAAAACTTCATCCAAACAAATCACCAGGGACTCCCTATAGTGATTCCTCTCCTCCTAACATAGATGATGCCTGAAATAAGGTGGATCTCACTGGAGTTACCTATTTCTCTCCATTGGCTAGAAAGAGAGCCCAGGACAACTAGCCCACCACAGATGCCCACACGCACACATTGACTCACATACAATTTCAATTTGGTATACGTTTCTATCATCAGTGTTGTTCTAGGTAATTTAATGACAGCATCAAACATATTTTCCCCCAAACTCCATTCCATGCACGAATGGTAGATAAGAAAACAGGGGAAGGCTGGCACGGATCAAAGGGAAGGATGGTGTTAACATTAACAGCCACCGTATGAGGAGCATTTTGCACTATCAATAAAAGAGCGTTGCTCAGCTACACGAGGAGCGGTGTTCTGAAGTCACCGAGTCGCATGGCTGTGGCTCAGGGGAGGATTTTGGTTCATGCTCAATGTTGTGTTTGATCACTGGTACATCACCCAAAGGTTCACAGCGAAACAGATGATGGGACACAGAAAAGCTCTTCTTCCTAACACCGCAAAGGAAACTACTGCTTGTTGACTGACAGCTCCCCAGCCAGCTTATGTGCATCTAATTACTGAGCCGCAACTCAAATCAAAATGCCCTGTTGCAGCTGGTGTCTCACTTAATCCATTCATAACACAAGCTAATTAGCATTGATGTTTTTGGGCAAGTTTATTCCAAATGTGGTCAAGTCTCAGGCTTTCAGCTTAGTTGCTAGGACCCATTGAGGATGCTGGGAGGGGCTGGGTTTCTGCCTAGAAGGCATTTTCTGGCCTCCTGATGGCTTATGAGTGGGTTCAGAGGAAGATGCTGTGCTGGGCCGAGATGAGCACTGAGATGAAGCACTGCTGCTAAGCTGCTCTTGCTGTTACACCCTACTTCCATGCAGAAGAGTTTGTGGCAGAATCAAGATATTTCACAGTTTTCCTTCTTTCTGAATTCAAATGTCCTGATTGGGGGGGGGGGGGAAGAAAAAAGAAAAAAAAACAGAAAATTTGGGAAGTGGGAGAAGTCAAGGAACAATTCTGCACTTTATGTTATTCTTTGTGAGCAGAGCTGAGAAAAGAGGCCAGTTACCAGAGCTTTGCATTTCCTTTTCAACCTATGGGATTAGAAGATGAAGGCAGGTGCTAATGGGAATTTTGCCCATGGCAGAAAATCAGGATCCTAAATCTTCATTGCTGGAAATTACGAAAAACCCTAGCAATGATCTTTAATGGCTGCATTTGGAAATTGGTGATATAAGGAATTGTCACTTGGCAGAAAATGGACTTTCCGCTCCTTCGGCGCACCACAATTTCAGTTTAATTTGTAACAAGATGCAAGTGTAAATGAACTGACAACAGACCTATCAGCTATTCTGTTGGTAACACTTGGAGCAAGAGTTTCGATTTGACTAGACACAGCTGTCCACTGCATGGAACGACCTTTAGCCCCATCCTTGGCGAAATTCAATTCTCTCCATGTCTGACTCTGTCCACGGGGACTTGAGTAGCAGAGCTGCCAGAATAATCAGTGCATTGCTTAATGACAGGCACTCCAATGAGCAACACGGTTGTGCATTGTCAGAAATGGAGCCTGCAGCTCTTGGGAAGGCGGGGAGAGCCTCCTTGTTATTCAAAAGGATATAAAGCAGTTGTATAGGAGCAAACGCAGATGCATGCGGTCGCCTTTGCTTGACGAGCATCACCAATGCGCTTGGCGCCGCGTGCTTGTATGTAAACACAGAGTTTTCTCATGTGTTTGTCAGCAAATACACATTTTAATTAGATTTGCTTCACAAAAAAGGCTGGGATTCTGCTGCTACTCTGCATTGTACCACTGCAAAACATAATTTCTGTTTATATAATTCTAAACGTGCATACATCCCATATGGTGATGCTTACATGGCCATCCAGATGTATATCATCTCACGTGTATACATATGTATAGATATACACACTTTCAGTGTGTTTATTACATTGGCCACTGCAATAAGAAAGATGTTTAGACTGCAAAAAATTAGGAATTTCCCAACTTTACAGCTATTTGTGCAAACTTATTTCTTTTTGACTGGGTGTCTCTCTGGCAGCATGACCAAGGCACTGTCTTACACGTGACAGGAAAGACATGTCAGCACGGGATTAACATGTATGTGCCCCAGCTCACATCATGGTTGGACCCACAAGGATGCTTTCTACTTTTTTAGCAGGTTGATCCAACAGACCAAACACAGAAAACAGAAATTACGTTGGTTCCAAAAGTGGACCCATCCTTTCCTTCATCGAGGATCATCGGTGACACACACTGCTTTGGCTGGCAAGGCTTGCTACAACCACTGCTAGGTGGGAGATCGCGAGGGGTGAGACACCAGCTCCACCTGCCCCATGAGCCCCCGAGGATTTGTCTCTTTGCTATTTTTGCTTTGGCAGCACTTGTGGGCCCGGCTCCGCGGAAGATTCATGTTCAGTTATTATTCTGACCCGCTGCCAACATTTTCCTGAGAAACACAAGTGAGAAATGGGGAATGGTGATCTTGCACAGCTCATAACTCAGCCAGAATGGAGGGGAGTTTCATGGGAGAAGGGAAAGGCATGTCTTTGGACACAAAGCTTTTGTCCCTGCCAAAATTCAAAGTCTTTTTTTCAAACAGTAGAGATATTACAGCAAAAAAAAAAAAAAAAAAAAGAGCCACGAGAACCTTTGATAATGGAAAACATTAGGAATGTAAAAACAATGGTCTTCGTAGATGAGAAAACAAGGTGGTCTCCAAAACTCTGTGAAATCATGTTACAGTGGAGCATGTTAAATAACCCAAATACAGGAGTCAGTGCCGCTGCCCTGTCACACACACCCTACTAACTGCTCCTGCTATTTATTCAGGAGCAGGAGAAATAACACAGACCCTAGATGTTTCTGCTCATAAGTCCATCCAACGGCTTTGTGCAGACACGACTGCACACAGTTTGTCCCAGTTCTTGCCACATGGTTTCTCTCTCCCCATCCCTTTTTGCTCCTCCCTGGCTCTCTTCTTGACCTCCCCTGTCACCTCCCCCACCGCACCAACACGTTTTCACCAGCCCCTTCAGTGGCCCTTAGTGGCCATGTCCTCTCTTGCATTTGCCTTGCGCTAATGGGTTCAACATCTTCATTGCTGACATTCATATTCTCCCTTCTTTTTTTTCCTTCACTTCCGTCACTCTATTTTTCATTTTTCACCTGTAACTTTTGATGGCTCCATATACCTGCAGAAACATGCACAGCTAATGCATGTTTTTTATTCTCTTCTTTCTCTCCAAATGCCTGAATAATTCAGAAGCCAATATTTTAGGATGGCTGCATAGTAGCAATAGTAAAATAGTATCACCTCTTCAGTTAGCTCAGAAGAATATAGCACCTTGCTGGGAAATTGTATGAAGCATCACAAGAGTGTGTCATGCAAAGAGAAGCTCAGTATAGCTTTCCTGGATGCTTGGCAGAGATATTATTCCAGTTCTTCAGCACATACTGCTTTTTATCAACTTAAAACCAGATATTCTTGGTTCAAAGTCCTCAATTACTAATGCAGAAATGAGGCAAACTGAGACATCCATAAGATATCCACCCTAGTTTCCAGCGAGCAGACGACATGCACACAACTGAAAATACATGTTTTCTTCCATATACATGCAAAATTTTAATCTCCTCATTTGATAACCACTTTTTTTTTCCCCTCTTCAACTAAACCCAAATAGGCAAAATAGAAAATAGACAGAAGTTGCAAAATAACTGTCAAAGGTACATAAATCAAACTCCTCATGAACAATTTTTCTCTTTTTGTGCTCTGCTATCAAATCCATTTTTGAAGCTTGAAATATTATATTTCTGTAGGTCCTACTAAAACAATACATAGAACAAATAGAAAGTCCCTCAGCAATGAAGAAAAAATATTTTTTACAGCCCTGAGAACTCGAATATTAAACTGATCTTTAGATAAATAAGCCCTTCCCAGAATAGGTCATTGGAACAAGCAATGTAATACTAAAACTGAAAGGTATTTACAATCACACCGAGATGTATGGACATTCCGCAAGTCTCCTGTCAATCTCAGTGGCCTAGAACTGCTCCTGGCAAGTCCACAATGTGCAACTGTACAAAGTGCCATGTGTGCATACCAGAAAAATATTACTAACAATGTAATACATAGGGACTCCAGAAATTGGGTTGAATAGATGGGAATTGCTGCCCCCATCACTACTGCAGAGGTAGCAGGAAGGGAAAAATAATGCTAATTATCTAAATAAATAGATAGATAGATAGATAGACAGATAGATAGATAACAGGGAAAGAACGAAACACAGTTGCAGTGAGAGCAGAGAAAGAACATGGTGACATGACATGGGTATCTCTGTTCCTCTCCAGCCACCCATCTCCAACAGGGCTGGTGTCCATCATCAACCAGTTCCTTAAACTCTGACTCAGACTCAACAGCTATGGAAAGAATTTGAAGCCATGGTGACAGTCGTGCTCCCTGGGGGGAAGCAGGGAACAGGAGGAAGCTACTCTACTTTCCAGCTCTTCATGTTCACCAGAAGCCCACACCTCCAGCTACCATCTTTCAGAAATGTCTCTTCCATCCTTGAGAGCTGGAAACCTGCACTCATTTACTCACAAACAGGGAACTCTGCCAGCAGCCTCACAACCTGCAGATTTTGATTGCATTAATTTGTTCTGAAGCGGGTTTTCCACTTGAGCCTGGAGTAGAAGGCAATTAATTAAGACCCATTTTCCCCCCCCTATCGGATTAAAACAAATTAAATGGCAGCAGTAGGACAGCCTTGCCTGGGATAGGGATTGTTGGAGAAGCAGGGCTTTCTCTGTCCTCTGCATGGGAAGCTGATCTTATTACTTTGCTCAGCTGAGCTTGGATCATCTCTAAAAGGTACTCTATGTGTTAGTCGACAAGACTGATAAGTCCCACTGCCATTTACCAGGCAGAGGAGTCCAGCTCCAAACCAATATGAAGAAACACACTTTCTGCTCAACCACTTCCATTACAGTTAATGAACACCGTCCTGGGAACCGACTGAAGACAGCATCACGTATGAAAAAGCTCCTCCTTAACCTGTGTGTGACTGCCATGTTAAACAGCCAAAAGCCACCAGTATTCTTCCAAAGCCACTCTCCTCCTTGATGGTGAGGAAGGGGAGAAAGGGCATTATAGGATAGCCCTTTGGGATGCCATCTCCTCTTGGAAATACCCCCCCAGCACATGGTCCCTGGCCCCGTGAGAAACAGTCATAGCTAAGCAGGTGAGAGTTGAGTAATTTCCAAGAAATTAGAGATAGGCAAATCAATCAATTAAGTAAGAGCACCAAATGTACATCAAATTTGATCTACTCTTTGGAGAGGATTAGAAGAAAAGATATTGTACATAATTGGAGCACAAGTCTTATGAGGAGTGGCTGAGGGAACTGGGACTGTTTAGCCTGGAGAAGAGGAGGCTGAGGGGAGACCTCATCGCGCTCTACAACTGCCTGAAAAGAGGTTGTAGCGAGGTGGGTGTCGGTCTCTTCTGCCAAGTAACCAGTGATAGGACGAGAGGAAATGGCCTGAAGTTGCACCAAGGGAGGTTTAGATTGGACATTAGGAGAAATTTCTTTACTGAAAGAGCAGTCAGGCCTTGGAACAGGCTGCCCAGGGAAGTGGTTGAGTCACCAACCCTGGAAGTATTTAAAAGATGTGTAGATGAGGCGCTTAGGGACATGGTTTAGTGGGCATGGTGGTGTTGGGTTGACGGTTGGACTCAATGATCTTAGAGATCTTTTCCAACCTTAATGATTCTATGATTCTATGATTAATCCACCCCCCTCTGCCACCATTTTCCATTGGATTCTCCAATTTCCCAGCTAGAAATCAAACCCAAGGCCCTCAAACTTGCCCAGGTACCTAATTCTGCCCAGACTGAAGACTACGACGATACTTTATCCCAAACACATCATACAGCTTCCAAACACCTTATGCATTACCTGGAAGTTTGGCTTAGTTCCCACAGCGGCAATTTAACCTGCTTAAGGTGGAAACTGGAGGAAATCTTCCGCCAATGCCTACTACTTGCAGATGCAATGCGCCAAGCTAAGGAACCATGTTCAGGATCAACCCACCAGCCCAAAGCAGAGCCCTTACCCTGGCAGTATCGCAAATGTCTTTGTTGCCACTGGTACAAGACTTTAACCTGGGGGAACCGGTTGAGGTGGTGAAATGCTGCTCTTCTGTTTTCAAGTGATGTATAAAAAAGTGAAAAAAACAGCAACAGCAAAAATATTCTCCTTCAAATTGAAAACAGTACCAGTTAATGGTCTTTGAAGTGAGTGTGTGTGTGTGTTTTGTGGGGGAAGGGGGAGAAATGGATTGCTGTAACCAACAACACCCCAAAGGACTATAAATCAAACAGCATACAGCTGTTGGTATCAAATATAACTCCTTTCGCACTACATCAAAAAGCTTTAATTAACAATTAATTTATTCAAGTGAGAAAAAAAAAAATTCCCTTGCACCAAATAATTGTATTATAACTTGGGGACTAGGCTGTGTATTTTCCCCCGCTCTAAAGCATGACAGGAGAGGAAATTGAGCCTTTAGAGAACAGCTAAGTAGAAAAATGGATCAAAGATTCAGAGGGCTTGTTGATTGGCTTTTTGAGTCAGTAGAGACCAAATCCGCCCATTTAATAAAAAAAGCCACACTGCAAAGCCTGTTTGCTCTAGGACCTACTTTTAATAAAAATGCTTGTAAAGATAAATAGCATCAGCACGGTGCAGACAGGTGTTGCACAAGCCTCCCTGCGTCGCAATGTCAATTCTGCTCCGTGCCTCTGTTTTGTCAGCCTTGGACAAGTCTTGCAGCGCAGATTGCTGAGCGAGGTTTCAGCCGCATGGGGCTTTCAGCAGAGCAGCCAAATGTCTGCAGAGCAGCCGACAGTGATGTCCGAATATGCTTGCTTGGGAGCTAAACCACACTCGAACCCAAAAGGGAATGATCAAGCTGGTAAATCAATTCCTTCCTTCCCCTCGTGCTGGGAAGTGTGTACCGGAGCAGCCCAGAGCTTGCACATGCCCAACATTGATGCTCTTCTACAAGCCAAGAGCCCCCACACAAGCATCTCCAAAACCAGGATGGCAACCGCAGCCAGACAGCACGACCTGGGACCCATCCTCACCTGCTGCCAACATCACTAAGGCAAGAACTGGAGGGATGTTTCTTTTTTTTTTTTCTTTTCTTTTTTTTTTCCTCCATAACTTTGTGCTAGCGACGACTAACTAATCTCTGGTGGGGCAAGGTAAGTGCCATTATCCTGCTTTAATGGCTAATGAAGCCGAAGCAGAGTAAGTAGTTTACTGGTTGTCTCGTCTTTGGGGCCCCATCATGCATGTTTTACTGTTCCTCCAAGTGCAGTGAAGTTTCCCATTAATGCTGCCATTGATTACAGTGTACAATCTTCGGGGCAGGGACTGTGATTTTCTTTTCATTTGCTTAATGAAAAGCACGCTGCTTTTTAATTTCTCTGGATTCAGTTACCTAGGTATTGGGTGGGAGCCCTGATATAAACGCAGAGGGGCCGTGCCACATGGTGTTGCCACGTGGTGCGCATGAACCAGCTGAGGTTAATGCAGAAGACCCGGGCTGCAGCTTCAGAGCCTTTCTTGTATTCAACCCCACCTCTGAATCCGTGCCTGGGTAGAACTGGTCCACCACCGTGCACAATGTTATTCTGAAAACTCTTTAAGTATCTATAAAGTCTAATCAGGTTGTGACACGTACGATTTTTAGTAATAAAATGGTTTAAAGAAAGTATTGGGTTTGCCACTGCAAACATCAAACTTAACCGACTGCAAAATATAAACACTCTCCAACCCAGAGGACAATAATAATGGCAAAATGATTAATTGATTAGTTTAGGTATAAAATTAAGTAATTGGGTACAGCATTCTGTCTGCACGTATCTGGCATCTAACTATATTTCACACCGTAGGAGTGATTTGAAAGGCAGGCAAGATTTATTTTGCTTTTGTGATAGCTTTATCCTATCAGACCTCAAAAATTAATAGTAATGTTCAATAAAATCACTGTAATTCATAAAGAACACTCCAAAAACCTAAAAATGGGCTTAAAAACTGATCAGTTTTTAAATCTTTTTTCTGTATTTCACACATACAGGTATATGCTAAAATACGTTTGCTGTACAGATTTCAGAGGTAACTTTCACAAGTCACGTTGTTCAAGATTTTAAATCACGATCTAAAGCGTTTACACATGTAAAACTCTAAAAAAGACCTATATTAGTGCTATAAGCAGATGTTGTTAAAAAGTCTTTGTTCAGTTAGTTTAATTTGGTACCCCGCAGTCCTGAACATCAAACCCTGAACATCAAGCCCATGAGCAGGATAGCTTTACACACAAAACTAAGTATCCTGGTCCTCACTTCCCTGCAACAAATAATTATGCCATTAAAGATGTGAATGTGTTAGGTGAGTTTTCCAGCCACCAAGAATAGTTTTCAGTCATTCCTATTGACCAGCATTGGTTGTGTAAGAGAAAGGAAAACCAGAGAATGTGGGAAGTCAAGGTTGCAGGGAGTGGATTGATTGGTGACCTGATGGTCAAGACACCTACCTAGGCTCAGGTCCTGCCTCTGCTAGTGACTACAAAGATGAAAAACACTTCATCGTTTGAATCCTCATTTATAAAATAAAGATATTAATCTCTGTGTGAAATTCAATGGGCTGTGATGCTTAGGTTCCTTTGGGCATTACAAATTATGAAAAAATTATAATTTTCCAAGAACAGTCTTCCTACTTGCTTCCATCAATGATCAATTTAAGTCTAGTGCATAAAATCTGACAACTCTATGCTGGGCTTAAGTATCTTTTATTGTTGGCCATAAATTGTCTACCTCCTTATAAATCTAGTTACAGAATATAAATATACTTGGGAAATGTCTCCTTGAAATTAAGTAAAAAATACAGCACACAACAGTAAGACCCAAGTTAAAAGAAAACCTGCTGGCGTATGGAAGCCTTTTTTATTATTATTGTGGAAACTAAGTGCTAGATTCACGTTCTCTCCAATCTGGAAAATCCACTTCTCCCACCAGCTGACCCACTTGGGGCGAGCAGAGCTTCACCTCATCCCGTGCCCAGGAGGAGATGCGGAGAGGAGGTGGCATCACGGGTGCTTTGAGCTAGAGATGCTCTAAGCACAGCAGCATCCTCCATTTCTCAAGGGCCCTTCTGCATTTCGCACACTCCTTCCTTTTCCTGTTTTCTCTTGCTCCTTCCCTTTCTTACCCCCCAAACAATAAAAGCTCAATGGGAATGCAAATGCAGCTCTCCGTTTAAAATCCCAGCCGAGAAGGCAGTGTGTCACCCATATTTATGAGCTCTAAATGGCTTTTATCAAAGTGAGGTCGCACTAAATCACCCCCAAGCTGTCATAAATACAAATGACTCAACATAGTCTGCAACAAGCCTTCGGGGGAAAATTATATGATCTGCTGTTGCAGTTATGCTATATCACACAGCGAGCTCATATATTTCCACTGGCAAGGTAACCTGATCCTTCAAAGGACACTAATAGGTGAAAGGGGGACGAGAGAAATAGTGAATCAAGCGGTGTGTGCCTGCGCCTGTGCACGCACATACGTGCATGCACCTCCGAGCTAAAACCCAGGCTCCTCTCCTGAATGGAAGAAGAGGTCCTCGTGGCTTGGAGTATGAGGTTTCCTTGGCTGCCTCAATGGAACAGGGAAGCTGCCAGCCAAGAAAGAAAGATCCAGGGGCTCACCAGGGTATTTCCCATTTTAAAAATTCATGTGAAGGCATGAAAACTATTAAGATATAAACCAGAGCTATCCAGACTCCAAAGGCTGGACCACGTCCAAGAAAATTAAAGGAGCCATCCCTCCATCTCAGCTGGCGAAACCCAGGATTATAGCAAAATCTACCACAGGATAAAGAGGAAATCCTTATAAAGGAGGCATGAACTGGGCAGTGGAAAAACCAGCATGAGCTCCTGAGATAACAGACACTAATTAGGTTTTTTTCATTAACCTCCCTTCCATATATTAAGTGCTGTTTATATGTTTGCGTGTGCAGACATAGAAGCACAGATAGATATAAAGAAGGAGGAATTCTGATTAGATACCATCTAATCCATAGACAGTGACAGTAATTTTGGGGAGCCTCTAGAGATGGAGTTTAGGACAGCCCATCAAGCACTGTCCCCACCCAGCTCCTTGCAGACAGCCTTGCATGATTTGATGTGACAACATGGAGGCTCACGTTCAACAGTTCTTCCTAAGGTCATACTACACTGTTGCATCAGTTTACATGTAAAATAAGTCAACTCCAATGAACGTTAGTTCATTTTTTTATATANGCCTTGCATGATTTGATGTGACAATGTGGACGCTCACGTTCAACAGCTCTTCCTACGGTCACACTACGTTGTTGCATCAGTTTTCATTTTTTTTATATCTGGGCTGAAGACAGTGCCTCTGTCTGCTTGGCAAATGGTTACAATGATAAGTCAGTTTGGGTTTGCTATCTCTAACGTAATAGAGGCAATATGCCAATTTTCAGCAATCCAGGTCGGATGCGGGCATTTATAATGGTACCCTTCTCGGAGAATGAGGTCTCTAACATTAAATTATGTATTTTAATTAAAAGCTGAACTTACAGAGCTTGAGCTGCTAAACTTGATTTTCAACTGCCGTGAGCCTGATGGGAAGCCAGTGGGCAGCACTGCCATTTTCCATTGTTAAGCTTTTCGCAATTGCTCCGCTCAGAAAACCTGCTCACTTTGGAGCTGAAAATACAGCCTGATGAAAAGATTTACCAAAAGCACAATGATAGGAGCAAAGCCATCAGAAATTCTGGGCTGAACTCATTCTGCCATGATCCATCGCACTGCTTCCCCCAGGTGGATCATCTCCTGCAAGTGTCCGGGGACAGGCAGAACTTACCTGGAGCTGGGGGATGAGGGTTACCAGCTCTGCCCTGCCTGCTGGAAAGCCTACGCTGTCAGATGGGAAAAGCCCAAGGAGTAAGCGAGCTAAACCCACTGCCTGAACCAGCACGTTGTGCTTCAGGAAGAACTCCACCAGCTTCCACAGCTGGTCTCTTGGCACGAGCTAGCGCTGCTGGGCTTCACGAGTAGGGAAGCAAAAAAGACACAAGGTGTTCTTGCAAAACAATGAGGTGGTGGCAGGCTGACCTGTGCCGATGGGTCAAGCAACAAGGCTCGCCATCTGAGAAATGTCACCTGGAAACCATCCAGCCATCTGTCCAATGTGATTAAAAGCAAAATATGAAATGCTTCAGAAGAGGGAGAAATAGGATCGCAGGTCTGGGTTGCATAATATCATGCATTTGTGTAACCCATCTAAACAGAGCGTGTGAGTCGACCAGATGTTTTTCATTTCAGTGTACAGCACTGCGGAGCAAATCAGAAACCAACAAGCACCAAACACAACGGTGGCTTTGCCAGCGCTGTTGTAATCGGAGCTTGACAAAGGGCATCATCAACCCCAGTCTCTGGGCAAGCACGTCATCTTCCCAGCTGGTTAAAGAAACCAGCTTGTTCTTTACGCTGAACACCTATATCTAAGCTAAATATCAGTAGTAGCTAGTAAACGTGGGGTTGGGGCTCCGTCATTGAGACAACCATCATCAGAAAAAGAGCCAGCAGGGATGTGTATATGAGTTGATCCAGTCTGGGAGTGGACCATAATGTAGTATGTATTTATTTAGATAGAGCTGGATACTGACTTTGTGAGACAAAACCAACCCATATGAAAACATGGAAGAAAAATGAATGTATGATTATAGTACCATTCTGATTTGGAAACATTCACCTCTATTCAAGGACCAATATTCTTGCACCTCCCTGGACAGAGGAGGTACATTGGGTCAATGATCTGAAGGAGTGACCAACTTTTCTATGCAAGGGGCCACATTTATTCCCAGATGGGCTTGCATAGAGCTGTAATGAATTAGCAAACCTTAGGCATATGCAATCTGGATCTACACACACACACAACAGTATACTTGGTGGATTGACTCACTGACTACCCAGAATTGTTTGGTACCAGATAAACAACACACTGTGCAACCTAACATAGCCTTGGAACCGATTGGTCATCTTTGCCTTAAGCTTATATAGATAAGGATTAGTCACCATGCAGAAGTTGCACTGCTTTTACTACATGGGTAGAATTATATTAAGGTAAAAATGCTTCTACACTGCAGTTATGTGAGAATGAGAAGAAATTATCCTTAAAGGCATCCTAATTCACAGAACTATGTAATCTAGATATTATGTTACTTACTATTGTTAGATTACATTTACAAAATATGGCATGCTGTCCTGGCACAAAATGTATACAGGTCTATACAGACCAGCTGTCCAAGCATTACCTGTGAAAAACACTGTATGTCCTAGGTGCATGAAAACTTTGACATCAGATGGCTAATATAAGTGGTTTCTTAAAGCTAATTTGCCTTTTTTGAACGCTCTTCTCTATTTTCCCACTTATTTTTATCTATAATATTGAAGTGAATATAAAGCTGAGTACGAAGGGGCCAGAAAGGCTGGAGGCTGAAATCTTCTCCCAGGTCTGCAGCAGGTGGTACAGCACAGCTGTGCAAGCCACAAGATGCTTCCCAACTTTCAACCTGAACAGCTCCAACAGTGAGGGAGCAAGCCTTTTCTCGTGTCCATTCAAAACAGAAGCAAAACCAAATTTTAAAATCCTGCTCATTGGGAGTGTGACAGCACGAGGAACCAGACTCTGAGTCCTACCTCTACGCACACTGGCAAGCACAACACCAAGGAGGGATGCTAAACTAATAAACTGGATGTGCAAGTCTCCATGTTCAAATACAAATTGAATTTACAATCTGATTTTACCCACAAAAATAACAACACTTGCAAAATCTGACAGAACAGTTTTCATAACCTTTATGATAATGCTCCTAAAATCTGCCTTGCAATGGCTTTGAGAAACAGAGGACTGATTAGCCTTGGAGGAACAGTA
>VZTQ01000168.1:11570-82982 GCA_013400755.1 Pelecanoides urinatrix | reverse complement strand
GATTGGACATTAGGAAAAATTTCTTTACTGAAAGAGTGGTCAGGCCTTGGAACAGGCTGCCCAGGGAAGTGGTTGAGTCACCATCCCTGGAAGTATTTAAAAGACGTGTAGATGAGGCGCTTAGGGACATGGTTTAGTGGGCATGGGGGTGTTGGGTTGACGGTTGGACTCGATGATCTTAGAGGTCTTTTCCAACCTTAATGATTCTATGACTCTATGATTCTACAAGCTTATCAGTGAAATTTAAGCTGCATTCTGCAGCCTGACCCAGGTGTTAGACTGGATTCCACTCTCTTTGTCAACAAAGTGGGCATGAAGGCCTTACAGATGTCTTCTTCAAGCATTGAAGATGTCCTGCAGACATAAACCAAATGAGATTTGTCCTCCTGACACATCTGCTTTAACCATGAGACTATAGTTTTTATGATTCTTCTTTTGTTGTAAAACAAAATTCTCAGCAATATTATTAACTTAATCACATTCCAGAACCTGTAGTGTGTCAGTTGCTGTGTGAGCTGGTCAGAGAAACGTGCTCCGTGTTTCTGTAACGTCTGTGATCCTGGCATGGGTCAGTATCTGCTATACTGCAGAAGTCACAGGGTAACTGTACAACACGAGCTGTTTGGTTTCCCAGTTGTTTGGCCTTGTGACCAATTCCTTCCTATTCAAATCTTACGCTATTTTAACAATCCCAACACTTTCTGATGGCAATTTCTGCGACCTTAATGGAAAGAACTGTATTTTTAAAATATCCCTGCTGTGGTAAGGCAAGCAAGGCCTGTGATAGGTCAGAAATGGCTTTGTTTGAGTGTGTCTTACACTATTGAATTTGGTTTTGTGTTTAACTACATCGTGTCTCTACTGAAATCTTTTGAATTGGACATAAAGGACTGTGTGAGAATCCTACCATACACAAAACGTGGCATTATGTCAATAAACAAACAGCTCCCAGCTTCTCCTAGTGAGAAGAGGAAGCAGTAAGGATTTTTAATGGCTACTGTAGCTCAATTGTAATTCAGTCAAATTGTCAGTGAAAGAAAACTCTTATAATGACCAATTTCTCTAGGAACTACTGCAGAAGGGCAATGAAATCAGAAGCTGAAAAAAGTAGCCAAGAAGTGAACTGGAAGATTCATTGGCTGACAATCTGAGGACACCATCTCCCTCTAATTCAATTATTCTCTGGTAGCATATGTCGACAAATAAATGGCAAGGCAGAAAATAATTTGACATCGATGGAGGT
This sequence comes from Pelecanoides urinatrix, assembly GCA_013400755.1. Taxonomy (NCBI): domain Eukaryota; kingdom Metazoa; phylum Chordata; class Aves; order Procellariiformes; family Procellariidae; genus Pelecanoides; species Pelecanoides urinatrix. Next base: position 81,739 of record VZTQ01000168.1, on the reverse strand, counting down.
GAAAAAGGGAAGTTTTTCAGTGGTTTTCTAATTTTAAATTTTTAAAGCAAATGTTAAGACTTGACTTCCCTAGAATTACTCTATGAGATGGGAATGGATTTTCTGAACAACTTTGACACTGCAAGTATTAAACTGCATAGCATGTCTCTTACGTTTCCTTGGCAATTTAAGTCACAGAATCATAGAATCACTAAGGTTGGAAAAGACCTCTAAGGTCATCTAGTCCAACCATCAAGTCAACACCACCATGCCCACTAAACCGTGTCCCTAAGCACCTCATTTACTCGTCTTTTAAATACCTCCAGGGATGGTGACTCAACCACTTCCCTGGGCAGCCTCTTCCAAGGCCTGACCACTCTTTCAGTAAAGAAATTTTTTCTAATGTCCAATCTAAACCTCCCTTGGTGCAACTTGAGGCCATTCCAAGTCCAGGCATTCCAGGTAGATGGAAGGACATGTAGCTTTGCTCAATACTTTTTTCTTGTTATTCAGACTAAAATTACCAAAATTCTTGTGACTGTATTTTTTTTTTCTCTTTAGCCCTCTTTTTTTCCAATTGCCCATGTCTTCTGGAAATTATCTTGTGGGCCTAGAATTTTTCATACTTAAAAGAGATTGAGATGACTTATTTTGAAAATAGAAGATTTGATTAGGTCAAATGCAAGAGGGGATAAATGTTTTCTTCAGTATAAAGAAAGTCTTCTGAAATGGATTAGGATGCTCATACAGGTCATGGAAGTGGCACTCATTTCCATATGAGTGCAGGAAGTGAGAGGTGTTTAAGTGTTTTGAGATGGTCAAGTTGAAACAATCTGATACAGTTTTGCATGGTACTCAGCTGCATATTTTGGTTTTTTTACAGTTGTCCAGCTAAAGAAAACTGCATTACAAATATATGTGAAAACTCTCTGGGCTCAATCTCTCTCAAATTTAGCTGCCTAAGCTGTATGTATCCAGACTGAGCTAGTTAGTTGTCTTGGTTACTTGTTTAGTCAAAGGAAAGATGTATACTCTTCCAGAGGACAGTTCATCTGATCTGTTTGAGGAGACTAGATGAACGATTTAGACTGGATGCCTACTGTTTAGATATCTGAAGTTAGGCAAAGTAAATTCCACTCTTAGTTATACAATGACAAAAGGAGAGGGAGGACACAGGACCTGAGCCCTTAGCTCCATAAGGTGTGCGGGGTTTGGTGAAAGCTGAGGTTCTCCCCACATATGGAGGCATCCTAACCTATGCTGCAGGAGTCCCTCTTGCTATACAAGAACATAATTCCAGGCTTTGAATTCAAAAACATCAAACCATTGATAGAGATATACATCCCTATACAGTGACGATTCTTTTATTGATTTATTCTTTGTATTATAAAAAACAACAATAGCAACAACTCTTGCAGAGGCATAGTTAAAATTACTTTTATGCACAGGTAATAATGCATTATAAATAAATGAACAGTATCACAAAGCTAAGTTCTGCACACCTGAAAGGCTTAACTGTTTTCAAAGCTTTCTGACATAGAAAATTTTATTTTCGTTTTGGTTTTTAGACCTCTGTCGTGGTTTAATCTGGCAGGCAGCCAAGTACCATGCAGCCGCTCACTCACTCCCCCCACCCCCCAGTGCTACAGGGAGAGAATCGGAAGGGTAAGAGTGAGAAAAACTCATGGGTTGAGATAAAGACAGTTTAATAGAACAGAAAAGGGAAAATAATAATGATAATGATAGAATATACAAAATGAGTGATGCACAATGCAATTGCTCACCACCTGCACTGACCGATAACCAAGTAGCAATCACTACTTCCTGGATCACACCTGCTCTTCATATACTGAGCATGACGTCACATGGTATGGAATACCCCATTGGCCAGCTGGACTGGCTGTCCTGATTATGTTCCCTCCCATCTTGTGTACCTAGCTCAGTCAGTAGGCATGGGAGCTGTCCTTGGACTAGGAAGGTACTTAGCAACAACTGGAAACATCAGTTTGTTATCAACATTCTCCTCATACTAAATCCAAAACACAGCACTAGGAAGAAATTTAACCCTATCCCAGCCAAAACCAGGACAACCTTATAGAAAAGAATGCCTGTGACCAGGTAGACCGACCATCTTGCATGTACATAGGTGTGGTACAGGGCACAGGGATACTCATATTCAGAATTTTCTAGCTAACCAGAAGAGTATTCATGTGCATAAAAGTTTACTATTGACTCCTTTCTCATGATTCTGTGATGAATATCACTTATACAACTTCAGGTGTAAATTTCACCTATTTGTTCAGAATGCTGCAGGCACAAAATAGAGGTTCTTGAACGCCTTCCTTCCATACTGAATTCAGAGACTGTTACTCCACAGTTAACTGCATGTTGTTTCTAAATGAAAACTCATGCAAAAAGCTGTTAGTCTTAGGACAATAAAAAAAGCACAGAAGTTGAAGAGAAAGAAGTGACCCATAGCCTACACAGTATGGAAGCAGAATTCCTACAATAGCTGAACTCCTCTGCTGAGAAACGTATAGTTATTTCTTTCTCAATACACTTTTGATTATGGCAATGTGAACATAAAATTCAGCTTTGAAATGTGAAGCTGTAACTGAACCCACAGAAACACTCATATCACTCCTACCGATCTTATTCTGAACAGCATATGAGCACACAACTTGAACACTACATTTTTACAAGTGATATTTTCTTACAAATCAGTTTTCCTTAAGGCTTGGCTGACTTCTTAAGACAGCATAGATCAATCTGATTAACAAAACTTTTGTTGAATTGGGTAAATGTGAGAAATGTAGCACAACAGCTTTAGATGTTTTTTAAAGCATTCGATACTGAAATCACACTATACTATCAAATAAATAGTATTTATTTAGTAGTCTTGGGCATTATTTATGCTGGTTGAGGTCTTATCTATCTAGTGAGAAACAGACTGTAATATCAAGCTCTCTCACATCAGGTTTTGCTCTGGTGGGAAATTGCAGAACGCTGCTAGGAATGGGACAAACTCTCTGAAGGCAATTTAAGAAGGTGATGAACTACCGTGATTCTACTCCCGGAAGGAACAGATGCTTTTTTACATAGCGTCTTTCTTGCCTGCTGGCTCTAACGTTAGGATGATCCCACTGAGAGGCTTTAGCATCGACTTTATCACCTGAAAACACTTTCTGCTTAGAAAAGACAAAACCTGTTGTGAACCTTTGCTTTTATTAGATTATTCTGTGTGGAGTCAGTATGAATTCTGGCACACAAAAATAACATTATTAATCCAACTTTATTTTGTGATCAATGCTGAAGAACCCTCAGCAAGAAGCTATAGCATTGTACAGGTAAAGAGTACTGCATAGCCTTTATCATAGCACCAGATGTCCAAAGTAGTTGAAGTTTACTGCATAATATGACTATCAGAAAGGTTTTTTATCACCTGATTAAGCAACAGCCAGAAGAGAGGTAAATAGGTGTCAGGATCATGAGATCTCTAAGGATGAAAAGTCAATCAGACTTCTGTTTGTCATGGCCATCCATGAAAGCAGAGCCCTCTAGTAGTTGGTGGTAGACTAGGATTTTTAATCTGCCTTTGCCTTGGCCATACTTCTACTTGTTATTAACTCATTTTGTTTCTTTCCTCAGCCTTCTCTGTCCTAAACAAGGTTCCTCTGAACTTCCTCCTGTCATTTCTTCCCTGTACACACAACCAGAAAAGTCCCTTCTTGAGGGGTTGAGTCACCATTGTATCCCTGTAGTTTGGGCTGGTGGAGTCAGCTTAATTTTCGTCATTGTAGGTTTGCACGATAATTACAATCACCCTTTGGACTTTGATGTTTCTCCTGTATAATAAAATGCAGTTAGGTTATTTTGGTATGAAAACACCTTTCATCAGAATATTCTGAAGGGTCCAGTGGGCAGTAATTGATTCAACAAAGAATTACAATGTATTCATAGCTAAACCTTGAGTAAGAAATTTGGGAGAGTTTCTATTTTCAAAACAGCGCTCAACAGAGAGTAATTCTTCAAGGTTGTGAGTACTGAGTTCATAAGAGAATTTGTCCTTAACTTTTTTCATTTTAGCAGTCAACATATGAAAAATGTGTCTTGTCTACATGAGATAAATAAAAAAATTTGGCATGCCAGGAATAGAACTGAGATTACTAAACTACTTGACTCCTATGCTTTATTTAACTACTAAGACAAACAGTTAGTCTCCTGTCTAGATATGCATGAAAAGTTTTAAATTAAATTCCTGCTGGAATCCCTATTTTAGTAAAAGACGGCTTAAATAAAGCTGTACCTCAAAAGGGGTAGAAATACATTTCAAAATGATCTGAATGAAGTTGACATCTACAAAACACTTTCTCCTTATTTGAATTCCTTTTAACATTTAAGTCATAGTTAAAATGGTTAAAAGCTAAATAATGTTTATTAGAATGATAAAAATGAAATGTTTGCATTTAATGAGATTTGAAAGTTCCTATGAGTTAAAAATGGTGTGGACTTTTAGATTTTAGCTTTTGATCTAATTCAAGTCAGGATTTTTTTGAAACCACTTTTGCTGTACTGTATAACTCTCCTATCTATTTCTACTCATATCCCTATATTAACGATTAAAGTCCTTCTATCAATTAAATCGTCATCCTTGTGTAGTGTAGTAGGTATAATATATTAGGTATGGTACCTAAGTACTATAAATTAAATTCTGTAATTAATTTTGTCAGTTCATTCTGTTAGTATATCACGTATAGAAATAAAAGGAAAAAAAGAAAAAAAAGAAAGAAGAAAAAAGAAAAAAGAAAAAAAGAAAAAAAAAGAAAAAAAAGAAAAAAAAGAAAAAAAGAAAAAAAGGCCAAGTTTGTTCCCCCTTTGGAACATGGGTTAAAGAGGTTTCAGTGCCCATAGCTATCCATTTATTGTGTCCTTTAAACACAATATGAATTCAGAACAGCTTGTACTTTTGAGCACCAATATTTTGTGTTTTGCATAAACTCAATCTGCTTGGAACCAAGTAATTTTTAATATAAATACTTGTATCTAATGATGTGAACAAGTATTTCAAATCACCCTTTGTTAAATTGTTTGGTCTCTTGCTTACATTTTTTTGCTTACATATATTTTCCTATAACTGATTCCCCAATTTATCCAAAGATTCAGTTAGTCTATTACAATAGTAATTGAAATTACTGGCTGCCACATCGCTAGCATGGATTGTTGGTGCTCCTAATACACCCTTCTCCACCCCCCACATTCTTGGGTATATCTTATTTGTTGCTAGTTAGCTTAATAATGATAGACTAGAATAAGAGGAGAATTAACTACCTGTGGGACTGGCTCTATATGTGTGCATGCTGTGCAAGGAGCTCTTGGTTTGGGGAGATTGAGTCTGTTCTTTTGAGAGTCACTGAAAAGAGACAGCTAAAAGAAAAGGAGAGGTACACAGATGACACCTACTTATCGGGATGCTTCAGAGTGGGAGTCCATCCACTGTGACAGCTTTATGCTCCTAAAGAGAAGTCTCGTGGAGAGAGGGTGCCAAGCTGAAAATGAAAGATATAATGTCTGAGATGAGACCATCCCTCTAGTCAGTGCAATAACTCATTCACCAAGGGTGCTCAGCAGCAGGCTGTCAAAAGAAGCAGGTGATGGTGAGAAATGTGAGGGTGCATGGGAGGATCCAGGAGTCGTGATCTCAGCTGCTACCACTGACTTGGGGCACTATATGAGGGATGCTCTGGATGGCTGTTTGGGCTGCCCAATAGAAGACCGAAGTTAAGATTTTCATGGTAGTATTCTCTCAAATGCTGCCAGTTCCAGGGCATGAGGCATAAGAGGCAAGCGAGGATCCAGAATTACAGTGCACAGATGAGACCATGGTGTAGTGAGGTCAGGTATTTCAGTACATTAGGAACTGGGAAAACTTTTGAGACAAAAGGAACCCATAAAGGAAAGGCTTTATTTTAATCAAGGTGGAGACAGACTGCTGGCTTTGAAAATTAAGAAGGTCATACAGGATTATTTAAACTAGGAACTGGGAAAATGTTGACAAGCATGGAGAAACACCTCATTCAGATTGATTCAACCTGGCAGGGTAACCTGGATGATATTCAGCACACCTCTGAAAAGGCTGGAAGGCAAGTAAACAGAAATAGGGAAGGCAAATCAGTTTGCCTAAAATGGCAGCTGACTAGCATGGTAAAGCTAAAGCAAGGGCAAAACTAACAAATTCTGGCTTCTACACCAATGCTAGAAGCCTAAAAAATAAGATGGAGAAACCAGAATTTTTGGCAATAAACAGCAACCCTGATAAAATAGGCATCTCAGAGACCTGGTAAAAAGATAATTAATGGGATACGGTGTTGCCAAGCTTTGAAGAGTGATGGAATGAGATGTACAGGTGAGGGTATTGTACGTGAAGGAAAACATTAAATTTAACAGCATAAAAATATGGTGGGAAAACAGAAGCACTATGGAAAGTGCTTCCACCATACTCTAATAATAATAAACAAATAGTACTAGGATGATTCTCTGGGCTTTTTGATCTGGAGGATATAGTGCTTGGGTAAAGTTGCAAATTTAAGACAGATTGTAATAGCATCAGATTTTCACTATACATGATTTTCACTATGCATCATTGCTGCCTCAGGACAAGAGGTAGAGATAAGACTGTTGTATGCAATAAATGACTGCTTCCTAGAACAACTAATCTTAGCACTCCCATAAAAAGCTGCCATTTGGGCTTTGGTCCTGAGTAATGCACAGGACCTAATTCAAATGGTATTAGTTGAATAGCAGTCTGTAAAAGCAATCAGAATAAAATTAGGCTTAATATTGCAGTGGGAGAGAGCAAGCCAAACAAATCCCGCATACAGAGATTCGATTTCAGGAAAGGGAATTACATAAAAATTACACAATTAGCAAAAATACCCCTAAAATGAATATTCCAAAAACCAAGAAGCCTGCAAGCAGTCTTGAGGCTGTTTGAAAATACTGTTTTAGAAGCCCAGGTAAATGGCTCAGAAAAAGAAAACATAATGACCCAGTAAAAACCCTATATAGCTAAGCAGAATACTTAAGGAGGCTACTGTACAGAAAGGATTAACTTTAAAAAACACAAAGGTTGTCCAAATGAGAAGTAAAATCATGGCATATCATATGTACACAGGAAATTGCAGGAAACATAAATTAATTTGTAAGAGATACTCAAACTGATAATAAAAAGGTCTTTAAATACCTCCGAAGCTGGAAGCCAGCTTATGAAACAGCTGGACCACCTGATGACAAAGGTGTTAAAAAGGCATTTGAGGATAAGGTCACAGCAGAGAATATGATATTTACTTTTTGTATAATTTTTTTTTACCATTAAAGATGTTGGGGGTTTCCAACATCCAGTGCATTTTTTGTAGCAGTTCGGTCGGGGGAGCTATATTAATTTGAGCTAAGTATACAGGAAGTATTAGACCACATAGAATAAGTTAGATGTCAATAAGTCACCAGAATCAGCAGCCATTCACCCAAGAGCTGTGAAGGAACTCAAATGAGAAATTGCAGAACTGCTGGCCAAAATGTGTAACCTATCATTACAAGCAGCCACCAAGCCAGGAACCTGGAACAGTGCCACTGTAGGTCCTATCCACAAACAGGGCTCCAGAGAGGATCCTGGATCTGCAGACCACTGAGCCTGTCTTTCATCTGTGGTAAAATGGAAGAGTCTCTATTAAAGGATGAGATTACTGAGCAGATGGATAAACACAGCCTGTAAAGAAAGAATCAGCATGGCCTCTGGGAAGGGAAATCCTGCCTCGCTAACTTGTTCTGGGTACACAGTACATGGTAACAGCTGCCAGGAAGGGAGCCAGTGATGTCCTGACCTGAAAAAAATCCAGGTCCAGGTCATAGGGAAAAGGCAGAGGCTGTTGAAGTCATACCAGAAAATAGGCAGGACTGGCAGGACAACAATGAGCTTCTCTTCCCTGAAGGCAAGGACCCACAGCAGACCTGCCCACCGACACACCCTCGCCTCCATTTTGTCCCAGTGAGGAGCTGGTCAGGGGCTGGCTGCAGAGCTGTAGATGCCCATGTAGAGCAGTGTGTCTGTGCCCTGCTAGATGTTAAGCATGGGGGAAGGAGCTCACTTCTCCCCAGCCACCAGGCCAGACCTCTTGACCCATTTGCCAGTGCAGGAGGCCGTCAAGTTAGTGACTTCACAGGCTTTCACATCCATCAAGTCATCCGTGTTTTTATCCAGCTTTGTGAGCACCAACCTTCTCCCCCTAGAGAAGACAAAGATGGCAGGTCAAGAAGCCCTGATGAAAGCCAACAGTCTTGTTCAAGATCCTGCAGAACTTTACCAAGCCTTCTGCAACAGTTTACAGTGCCTCAAGGGACGCCCCCAAAGCAGGGACCGATACCAACGTATGGGGATGCCTATAGGATAGCTCTGACACCCTATGTCAAATGTTTTCTGCTTGTTGAGGGACAGGAATCAAATGACAGACCACATGAAGGATGTTTTGGACAAGATAGGAGTTATCAAAGATGTCATGTCATAGGACCACATAGACCTGATCTGGTTGAATCACATCCTCCAGCATGGATACCAGTCACAGCAGATGGCCTTCACTACAGTCTTGTGCTGAGGAGAGAAACTGGGAATTTGTGCCTTAGGTCTTCAGCAATAGGGCTACTATGGCCCTCCTGCACAATAAGGGGAACATCCCACACATTGAGAATTCATCCCAGATGTAGGCATGGTCCAGACCAAAGTTGTCCCAGAACACATAACAAAACTCTGCAGTCAGCTTCTCTGTGATTGGAGAAAAGCAACAAAGACCTTCTGAGAACAAGACCAGAGTGCATGTCAGCTCCAACTGGTCCCAGTTGTTCTCACTGGCCTTTGGGAGCCTGTTCTACAGCTGTGATAACCAATGCAAACAGCAGTAGCTGTAGAGAAGAAGCCCACACTAAAAGCCAGTCCTCTTTCATTCATCTGCTCCAGATCCATGAGGGGGTCTCTCCTCTGTCAAGAAGCAAACAATGTGTTTCTTGGCACCCCTCTTCCCTGAAATGTAAAAGTGCCTGTCATGGTCTTTGTCTCAGAAGACATGGATGCCTGAACATATGGCAGAGGTCTTTCAGGGTCCAGAATTTGTTCCACTTCTCCTGCTGTTCAGTGAAAGGGTATGGACTGTTGCGGTGCGTGGCCAGGCACCTCTCTAGCTCTCCAACTCCTTGCTCAGCTGTTCTGTCACCATGTCCTTCCACTGTGGGTAACCTTTTGGTTACCCATGTATAGTTCAGCAAAAGAACTTGGCATGTACCTTCCCTATAATTCTGCATCTCTGGGCTCAAGTGACTTGAGAGACATCCACACATTCCCAAAGAGTTTCTCCACTCACCACAGTCACAAAAAAATACTTTTTTCTCTTTTGATTTTGTGATATCAGTTCTCTAGCATGCAACATCTTTTTAGGTAGACAGTTGGAAAACAGTCTACATGCTGTTTGGCTATTTTGAAGAACGTGCTGGGGTGAGACAAAGATTCCCCAGTAATCCAGTCTTTTTGTTTACTATGCCATTGGATGAAAAGTGCCTTGATATTATCCAGTTACCTCGAAACCCCTATTAATTTAAGTCAGTTAAAGTAAAATGCACATGGGAGTATTTATTTATATCATCCACAATTGGCAACATCATGAAAAGTAATTATGAAATACAAGAGTAAATACATTAAAGAAAACCCATGCATTAATCTATTACAGTGTGGTTAAATTGGAAATATCTTTCTCTCCTTCTCCTCCCCCCTCTTTCTTTCATTTTTCCTCCCTTCAGCTGACTTGCCTGTATTTTTATTAAGACCTCCCTATCAGATCTTAACTTTCCTTAACCAAAGGTAAAACTCTTCCCACTCTGCTTAGCAAGATGATGTTCAATAGGGTGCATGAGCAATCTGAGAGTCTGCTGACACAAAAAAAACCCAGACCCTTCCCCCTTGAATCATTACTCAATAAAGTGTTCATCAAAAAGGTGAATAAGACAGTTTATGTCGATCTAAGCAGTAAAAAGACTCTGATTTCTGCCAATTAAGAACAGATAAGTTCTGTTTACCTGTGTCTGCCCACAGCAATTCAGTTAGTTTGAGTTAACTCCTTTTCAAAGGGATTTTAGAGGAATAGTCACTGCTATGGGAATTGAACTGAAGGAGGGAAGAAAGAGGTCCTTGAATTAAATGCAGAGTAGTGCACAAGTTTGGTGGATTGTTGGAGGAAAAATTTCACTACCATTAGACATTTTGTGGAACTTTAAGAGTAACTGTTTTTCATTAGTTTCGCTCTATTTTAATACTTTCTCATAGCATTTCCACATGAATTTCAGCCTTGAACTTCTTTTAATTTCTAAGTATATGCAGGAAGTTATTAAAAGTTTGGGTGTCATATAATGGACAACAATCTTGTGCAATTTTTGAGAAACAAAGTGGATCATGCACCTTGATGAAGAGCTCAAAAGATGGCAGACAGTTTGTGCTCAGGATCAATTTATAGCAACACAGCATAGAATCATGGAATCATGGAATGGTTTGGGTTGGAAGGAACCTTTAAAGGTTATCTAGTCCAACCCCCCTGCAATGAGCAGGAACATCTTCAACTAGATCAGATTGCTCAGAGCCCCGTCCAACCTGACTTTGAATGTTTCCAGGGACGGGGCCTCTGCCACCTCTCTGGGCAACCTGGTCCAGTGTTTCACCACCTTCATTGTAAAATATTTCTTCCTTATGTTCAATCTAAATCTACCCTCTTTTAGTTTAAAACCATTACCCCTGTCCTGTCACAACAGGCCTTACTAAAAAATCTGTCCCCATCTTTCTTATAAGCCCCCTTTAAGTTGGAAAGACCTCAATAATGTCTCCCCAGAGCCTTCTCTTCTCCAGGCTAAGCAACCCCAACTCTCTTTGCCTTTCCTCATAGAAGAGGTGTTCCATCCCCCTGATCATTTTTGTGGCCCTCCTCTGGACCTGCTCCAACAGGTCCATGTCTTTCTTGTGCTGAGGACCCCAGAGCGGGACGCAGTACTGCAGGTGGGGTCTCACCAGAGCAGAGCAGAGGGGCAGAATCACCTCCCTTGACCTGCTGGCCACGCTTCTTTTGATGCAGCCCAGGGTAGGGTTGGCTTTCTGTGCTACGAGTGCACATTGTCAGCTCGTGTCCAGCTTTTCATCCACCAGTACCCCTGAGTCCTTCTCTGCAGGGCTGCTCTCAATCCCTTCATCCCCCAGCCTGTATTGATACCAGGGGTTGCCCCGACCCAGGTGCAGGATCTTGCACTTGACCTTGTTGAACCTCAGGAGGTTTACATGGCCCCACTTCTCAAGCTTGTCCAGGTCCCTCCGGGTGGCATCCCGTCTCTCAGGCGTGTCAACTGCACCACTTAGCATAGTTCATAGATCAGTATGTTTCCATGAAGTAGGCTTATTTCTGAAAATCAGTGCCAGTCGATACACAACAAGCACAATAAAACAATCACTTGTCTTTCCAAAAATTGATTTTGAAATTCATGGATTTCAAAAGAAGAAGAATTACTTGGATACTGGGACCTTTCCAGGATATAGAGAAAGTAAGTGATCAAACAATATTCAGAAGTGTTAATTTTTTCCTAGGTATCCATTTTGACTCTCACTAGAATCTGATGTCTTGACATGCTGAATATTGCCAGGGGCAGAGATTCAGGGATAAGCCTCTCAACTCTCATGAATCATTCAGAAAAGTAATTGTTAGGGGAAAGATCCTGTAAAATGGGATTGCAGAACAATGAAATTAAATTAAATTAATTTTAAAATGGAATAAATGTGCTGTGAGAGAAATAAACTTAGCCTTGCGACTATTAGAATTTAAGGGTCTCTCTTTTTGTTATAAATATACCAGAGACAGGATAGAGCTGGTGAAATCGTTCCCTGCAAACTGAAGCTTGAAGAATACGATCTGCGAGTGATCAAAAAGAATGAGTTCACCGGCATCATCTTCCTTACCTTGTTTATAGGTTTGAGCATAAAATTCCAGACTTGAGCATAAAATTATGTAAGTTCTGTTTAAATAAGAGCATTGTTAAATTGACAGTTAATCAGAAACAATACAAAACTGGGTGAAAGTAAATATAAATTTTTTATGTATGCAGTAGGTTATGACTCCACATACTCCATGGAATGGAGTGAGAGATGTGTCTGCAGGATATGTGGCAATAGAAATATGGAGGTACCAAGAAGGAGCTACAGAGATGTGTAGGTGACTAAGTCAGAAGTTAGAGATATGGGCAAATCTAAGCATTTTTTAATTGCAACAGGAGATAAGTCAAAAAAATGGAAAGTATTCAAGAACAAATATATATCTTTAGATCACATCACAGATTGGCTGAGTGGACATCTTTCTTTCTTAAACTGATGAAATAGCAGTTTCTTAAAACTGCTACCAAAATGGCTAAACAATCTTCTGGGAGAAAAAAAAAAGTTTATAAATGTGGATGAAGAAAGAACAGGAAATACATTCAAAAGATGTCATTTACTTTGTTGCCTGGATACGTTGTGAATCATTAGAAAATTTGGAGACAGGCTTACAGGGGGTAGTACACTGTAAAGCACTTGTCCTTTATTCACATTAATAACTTATATAAGTTGACGCCTTTAAATTCTTTCTCTAGTACAGTTATTTAAAGATTGAGCTGCAGCTGGAAATAAGATGCAACTGTCTTAATGAAGTTCCCTTTCAGCATGTATTTAGAATTTGAATAGCTACCGAATTTACACAGCTTTTCAGGGCTCTACTGTTAATTTCTGTTATTCAGGATTATGAGCATTATGCACTTGGTTTGTAATGAATGTGAACTATTCTCAAATGACTTACAGTTATTCCTCTGAAAAATTTGGTGGCTACTCTCCAGTAATGAGTGCATTAAAAATCTTAAGGGGAAAAAAAAAAAGCATAATGTAAACAAATAATAAATATTTTAACCAGTTACATTGCTATAGCAGAAGTGGTTTCACACAATTTCAGTGTTAATATTGCAAAACTTTTCCTTACATAGGGAATGATGAAGACTGTGGAGTATCTAATAGGAAGCGTTGATGCAAAAGTGATTCCTATTTAGCATTACAAAAAGGAATTGTCCCTTTAGTACCTATGAAGTAAGACCTGTACCAAGAGCTGTATGCGTGCATGTTATTATCAATTTCCGTCACTACGTCCCACTCAGCCATTGCATGTATGCACACATACACACAATTATAACTTCATAGGATAAAATGTTCTGAAATTCCCAAGTTCTAAAAATGTTTGTAAGTCCTATGAAGTCAGTGATGATACAAATAATGATCTCATAAGTTTCAAGTACATTATATCACATTGGTAGGTAAGCAGAACAAAGCATGTCTGTTCACAGAGGGTTTTTTTGGTTGTTTTTTTTTTTAATAAGCTCTGGAAATCACAAGAACTTGTGAATCCTAAGTGAACATCCTTTTGTAAGAAAAGCATAACAGGTTTTTCATATAATTTTGAGAATGCTTCAGTAATTCAGGTGGAGAATCAGTAAAGGTTTATTCCTGAGTAGAAGGTCAGTTGGAGTAGGATATTTCAGGTCAGCCATCTACTCAGTAGCACAAAGGAAAGTGGTATGAACAGCACTCATATATATCTTTTTCCACTGCCAAGCCTGTATGACCAGATTCATATTTACAGCCAGGTCAACTGATATGAAGGAGTGCAGAGTAAGACTGTCAAACTTTTGCCTTGAGAACAACAATAATACATTTTATTCACCCTGAAGAAAGGAAAAAACAAAAGAGGAGAATATAAACTGAATGCCCAATCTTAATGGCACACTGCTACAGGTGCCCAACTCATAAGCTATGTAAGTTACTGTAAAAAATTCAGTTAATCAACCTGCAGATTACTAACAAATGAGTTTGTCAGTAATGTCAGGAGCTTGGGTTCACATTTTTCGTTGGGGATGCTTTCATATAGTAGATCTTCCTGGCTAAGAGAAAATAAAAAAATTATTGTTCTCAGAATGGTTGCCAAAATATCAATTTGCATTCACTTAACCACAGGTAAATTAATTTATATGTTAATTTTAAATGTCAGTTCAAGGAAGCATACCCTGGAATGAAATCACATACTTGTGCCACAAAGTCACTAATATTTTATGCTTTATGAATGATGTCATTCTTAGAATTAAAAATTGGAAACTAGAATAGAGTCTTGATTATTACCATTATTATGCCCCATCTCTGGAAACATTCAAGGTCAGGTTGGACAGGACTCTGAGCAACCTGATCCAGTTGAAGATGTTCCTGCTCATTGCGGGCGGGTTAGATTAGGTGACCTTGAAAGGTCCCTTCCGACCCAAATTATTCTATGATTCTATGCTTCTATGATTCTATGATTCTATGATTATCATCCTCAAAAAGGTGCAGGAAGGTGTTAGGGAAGGAACCAGGGCAGGGAGAGCTGAGTCTACACCTGATGCTGCTGTTCACCTGTTGTGTGATAGCATGGATAAATTATTTCATATCTGCTTCTTTTATTCTGTATTATGTCTTCATGGGGTGATATCCTGTAGCAGTGTACTCTGCCCTGGCTGAATCTGTTTCATTTCCTTGGCAGATGGCTTGCTGCCATGGAAGATAATGGAAAAATAAAACTGCCAGGCTTCTACCTCCTGCCAGTTTCAATAGAATTTAGGAAAAAATAGCAGAATTTAATCTTAAAGACTTTTATTATGGTATTTCAGCATGATACAAACTGTAACAATTTATCCCTCAGTCAGTTTATTTTAACGTAATGCTAATTATGCTTCACCAAAATTCTCCTTAAATCTTACACTGGCCCTAGAATGTGTTCAATGTTTTCACAATGCCATGATATGGGAAAACCTTGATCAGGGTAGGAAAAATAAGTAATTTGAGAAATAACAGTTGAACACCAGGCTTAGATCAATAGGAAGTGTTCATAGCCAGGGAAGAAGGGTAGTAAGGAGGAAAAAGCCGAGATAAGTGGAGACAATTTATATGAAATTTGGAAGATTTATCTTTTCTTTCACATTTTAAAAAAAGAATTCATTTTAACATTTTGCATTAGATCATTCTTCGAAGTTTTTGAGTTGTTACATGCAAGAGTTTAGTTCATAAGAAAACTGGTGAAGCAAAATAAAAAACGTGTTTGCTCCTTGTTCTTCTGTCATTAGGAGTGTGTGTCCTGTGCTTTGGAAATACGTAATACCAAAGTCCAAGAATTTCAGCTCTTTTAAAAAGCAATGAAAAAAAATTAATATGTGCAATTAAATCTTCTAGTTATACATAATTCTATAAGTGTAAACTCAGAAAGATTTCACTTGTATTTTTACAGAAAGTCAACAATTCAATTTGACTTTTATTTTTTTTAACTGCCATTTTCTGTCAGTTACAATTTTTGACAGTTTTAGTCTCTTGGCCTTTCCTCCTTCTTTGACAGCTCTTGGAATGAAGGAGTAGGTTTGGGAGAGAGTCTTGTGGGTTAGAGAAGGCTGAAAATAGTATGTTTCAATTTGGAGAAAAGTAGCAGTGTGAGAAATAGAACTGCAGAAACACAGATATTTTACTCTCATGTTTTTGCACTTAAATATCAGGAGTTGCTGTTTTTTCCCCCTCTTTTTAAAAGACTATTTATTGATGTATCTTGTTGGAAATAGAATCCCTTCCTAGACTTCTAGTCTTGTTCCTGGTTTTCTGTCTGTTAGATACACACAGACAACCAGTTACAGAAAGCTATTCATTTTTGCTTTAAATGTATAGAAAAGATGAAGTCTGATCATTTAGGGTCTAAAATCCACCAGGTAAGGCATGTCAGTTACTCATAGCTTTGACGGGAGCTAGTAAATAGTTTGGATTGCTAATAGGTTGTGATTGTATTGGGTTTGCATGGCAAGGTTTTGGTAGCAGGGAGCTACAGGGGTGGCTTCTGTGAGAAGCTGCTAGAAGCTCCCCCTATGTCCGATAGAGCCAATGCCAGCTGGCTCCAAGATGGACCCGCCGCTGGCCAAGGACGAGCCCATCAGCGACAATGGTAGCACCTCTGTGATAACATATTTAAGAAGGGGGGAAAAAAACCTGCTGCAGAACAGCAGCCAGATAGAGGAGTGAGAATATGTGAAAAAAACAACTCTGCAGACACCAAGGTCAGAGAAGAAGGAGGGGGAGGAGGTCTCCAGATGCCGGAGCAGAGATTCACCTGCAGCCCATGGTGAAGACCATGGTGAGTTAGGATGTCCCCCTGCGACCCATGGAGGTTAACGGTGGAGCAGATATCCACCTGCAGCCCATGGAGGACCCCATGGCAGAGCAGGTGGATGAGCCCAAAGGAGGCTGTGACCCCATGGAGACCCTGCACCGGAGCAGGCTCCTGGCAGGACCTGTGGACCCGTGGAAAGAGGAGCCCACGCTGGAGCAGTCTGTTCCTGAAAGACTGCACAATGTGGAAAGGACCCACGCTGGAACCATTCATGAAGAACTGCAGCCCGTGGGAAGGACTCAGGTTGGAGAAGTTCATGGAGAACCGTCTCCCGTGGGAGGGACCCCACGCTGGAGCAGGGGAAGAATGTGAGGAGTCCTCCCCCTGAGGAGGAAGGAGCAGCAGAAACAATGTGTGATGAACTGACCACAACCCCCATTCGCCATTCCCCTGCACCGTTTTGGAGGGAGAGGAAGTAGAGAAAATTGGGAGTAAAGTTGAGCCCAGGAAGAAGGGAGGGGTGGGAGGAAGGTGTTTTAAGGTTTAGTTTTCATTTCTCATTACGCCACTCTGATTTGATTGGTAATAGATTAATTTTCCCAAGTCGAGTCTCTTTTGCCCGTGATGGTAATTGCTTAGTGATCGCCCTGTCCTTATCTTGACCCACAAGCCGTTTTTTATTTTTTCTTTCCCCTGTCCTGCTGAGGAGGGGGAGTGATAGAGCAGCTTGGCAGGCACCTGGCATCCAGCCAAGGTCAAACCCACCACAGTCATAAATAGCAAAAGTCATTCACCTGCCCTGTATCTAATAGAACTACAAAGCGTCATGGGGAATTGTGCCTAACATGCTGGGAGCATCACTGCCAAGAGGTGCATCTCCACATCCCCTGCAGAGTATTGAGAAAAACTACAGAAGAAAGTCTATCAGGCACTCCAACAGTGAAATTAATGTCAAAGGAAACCAAAACTGATTCCAACCAGCTGTTGTCTTCCTCCGCCTTGTTTCGTTTCTTGCTACCAAAGGAGATAACATCTTCTTTGCTACCTTAATTTATTACATGACATATACAGGACAACCAGGGGATCAGGCCCAGACAACATGGGTTTATGAAAGGCAGGTCCTGCTTGACCAGCCTGATCTCCTTCTGTGACAAGCTGACCTGCTTAGTGGATGAGGGAAAGGCTGTGGACGTTGTCTACCTAGATTTTAGTAAAGCTTTTGACACTGTTTCCCACAGCATTCCCCTGGAGAAACTGGCTGCTCATGGCTTGGACGGGGGTACTCGTCACTGGGTAAAAAAATTGGCTGGATGGCTGGGCCCAAAGAGTTGTGGTGAATGGAGTTAAATCCAGCTGGCGGCCGGTCACAAGTGGTGTTCCCTAGGGCCAGTTCTGTTTAATATCTTTATCAACGATCTGGATGAGGGGATTGAGTGCTCCCTCAGCAAGTTTGCAGATGACACCAAATTGGGTGGGAGTGTTGATCTGCTTGAGGGTAGAAAGGCTCTGCAGAGGGATCTGGAGAGGCGGGATCAATGGGCCGAGGCCAACTGTATGAGGTTCAAGGCCAAGTGCCGGGTCTCCTGCACTTTGGTCACAACAACTCCATGCAATACTACAGGCTTGGGAAAGAGTGGGGGTGTTGGTCAATAGCCAGATGAACATGAGCCGGCAGTGTGCCCAGGTGGCCAAGAAGGCCAACGGCATCCTGGCCTGTATCAGAAATAGTGTGGCCAGCAGGAGTAGAGAGTTGATCGTGCCCCTGTACTCGGCACTGGTGAGGCCGCACCTTGAGTACTGTGTTCAGTTTTGGGCCTCTCACTACAAGAAGGACATTGAGGTGCTGGAGCGTGTCCAGAGAAGGGCAATGAAGCTGGTGTAGGGCCTGGAGAACAAGTTTTATGAGGAGCGGCTGAGGGAACTGGGACTGTTTAGCCTGGAGAAAAAGAGGCTGAGAGGAGACCTTATCGCTCTCTACAGCTACCTGAAGGGAGGTTGTAGCGAGGTGGGGGTTGGTCTCTTCTGCCAAGTAACCAGCAATAGGACAAGAGGAAATGGCCTCAAGTTGCACCAGGGGAGGTTTAGATTGGATATTAGGAAAAATTTCTTCACCAAAAGGGTTGTCAAGCATTGGAAGTGGCTGCCCAGGGAAGTAGTTGAGTCACCATTCGTGGACATATTTAAAAGATGTGTAGATGTGGTGCTTACGGACATGGTTTAGTGGTGGACTTGGCAGTGCGAGGTTGGACTCGATGATCTTAAAGGTCTTTTCCAACCTAAATGATACTATGATTCTATGATTCTATCCCTGTTCAGTTCCCCTCCTATATCTTGCCCTTCTGTTTTACTTTTTTAATCACCTGGTCACAGTTCTGTGCTTAATACCACTTCAACACTGTTAATTTTTTTATGGGACAGTCCTACAGATTATGAGGGAGGTAGAACTCCATTCCTGTCCCTTAAAACTAAAAGTACAAGGCTGTGCCCTCTCTTTTCAGTAGCCTAGGAAATCTGACCTTGGCCAACATGTCTGTGTTCTTATTCTTTTCACAGAATGTGGCAGAATAATTCCGTTATTTGTCCACTTTTATAATATCATTTTCATTAGGATGAAAGTTTTGTAGATAAAACATGTAAAGATGAAAAGACGTCTATACATATTCCGCTTAGTAGGTATTATCCTTCAACTGTATAGAGTCCCAGCATTTGCAGAGACAAATACCCAAATTCTTTGTTCCAGTCTGTTTCATATATATAAATCTCTGATCTAAGCTCAAGGTTTTAAATTGTTTGTTTGACTTGTCTCTTAAACAAATATAAGAGACCATGTACAGGGTTGGCATTTTTTAGGTTGTGTTTTTTTTTTTTTTTCCCCTCAAGCTTCACTAACTTTCTGGGCATTTGCATTAATTGTATCATCATCCAGCATGGAATCCAAGAATATAAACACTCTTAACAATACTAAAAAATTCTTCAATAATAGATTTTCCACATGTACAAACCATCAAACTTCTCTCGGTATAACAAGAAGACATCCATGCATCCAGAATCTCAAATCTGTCACGTCCTTCCTAACTCGCCAATCTCCTTTCATTATCCTTTTACAATAACCATTTGCATGCAGAAGAAAACTTTGTCATCCTGCTCACTTAGCATGTGTGTTACAGCCTCTATTGCTTTAGTGTTTTACCTCTCGGTCAGAGTCAGTGTACTCTTGCTATTTTGTAAACTTGCTGCCACATTAGGACTCCCTTCTTGCTTGGTTTTTAGGCTTTACCACAGTTTTTAATACCATTAATAACTAACAAGGTTATGATCTGCCTATGGTAGAGGCTAACACTTTAGTGATATTGCAATCTGAAATATTTCCTTATTTCAAAGCAATGCTGAAAAAATAACTGAAACCTAACACTGGTTATCACTACTACAAATGTGATTAATTCGCTAGTAGAATATCTGATAGAAATAAATAAAAAAAAAAAATACTTAAAATACACTGTGCATAACTGGGATTGGACACAGGATCCAAAATAGTGCTTTTGATTTTCCTAACACTAGAGCTATCACAAATGGAGAAGGTGTAAACCAGATACTCTTTAGCACCATGTCTCCCCACAGCTTCAGAGTTTGTCTTGGTTTATGTTCTGGGGACCAGTAATTGTTCAAGTCTGTATAGGTTGCAGGAGGCCCCCCCCTGCCATGGCTCTGTGGAACCAAACCATTGACTGAACAATGACTGAACAGCTGAACCAGCCGAATCAGTCATTGTGAACACCAAGTGACTATCTGCAGCAGGCTAGAGAATTCCTCTGTAACATTTCTGCTACAGTCTATGTCAATTTATAACACAGAAACAGAACAGTACGAAAACCACGTCACCCAGTCCTTGGTAATATCCTGTGATTGAGTTTTATTAAAAATTACTGAAATCACTAATCATGACTGAGTGATTTCTAGGATGACATACAGAAGCCATTAAAGTTTTCTTGAACCTCCCCTACTTTATACCTCTGTTTAACCTTACAATGAGGCTACACAAGAAGCATTTTTGCACCTCAAAGCAGACTTGGAGCAGGACTCACGAGCCAACTACACTAAAATCAGGAGTGCGGAACAAAACACTTCAGTGTGGTTTTTCTGGCCTCAGAGCTCATAATTTATTTTCTTAAGTCAAAAATAAATCGTGACTTTTTGAAATTAGTTTAGACTTTGGTCATATTTTGAAATAAGCAATAGTCAAAGCAATGTACTCTCAATGTTATTGTAACAAGCTGAAATTTCTTTTTCCTCCTAAATTATTTCCTTTTATGCAGAAAACATACCATTCCTAACTTTAAATATGATCTGACTTCCAAACATCATTCAAATATTATTTTATCTCACTAGTAGATAACTGGAAAATGTTCAATTTCTTTTATTTTGAGTGAATATTCTCAAAATAAATGCCTTGCCTAACCAAATTTCTTGTTTTGAGTTCTCCTGGTTCTAGCAGGGCTTTTTCCTTCATAGAAGAGCAGAAAAATTCTTCCAATTATATTCAGATGTGTAACTACTTAAAGAGAAATAACATTTCTGTTTTCTCTGTCTCACAGCAGAGAAAACATGGAGGAATTAGCCTATTCTTGGTTTTGTTATTATTATTTAGCAGTTCACATTTTTTTGTTGGCAATACATAATCCTAGGTTGAAAATTGGCTACTTATCATATAAATCTGAAATCTTGGTCATTTTCTTCTAGAGAAACACAATTATTCCTGTGATAAGCTCTTCCTTTTTTTTTTTTTTTTCATGTTAGCTAGTTTTAGTGTATGGTTTTGGGGTTGGTTTTTTTGGCTATCATTCTTAGCATTGAGTTTTGAACAAACTCCTATACACAAAAGCCCTTGTGAATAATTTGCCCATTTCTTCTGCTCAGAAATGATCTGTGAAAAAAACAACATTTTAGAAGTATGTTATTTGCATTTGTTCAACATACAGTAATTTCAAAAAACATTTTTATCTAATTTCTTTATTTTCTGTCCTATGTAACACTACCTAGAAAAGAAGAATTCTCTTTTACAGAAATGCAAAGGTTTCAAACTGTATTCACATTTCTTTAAAGCAAGTGGGTCCTTGAAACTGTGTTAGAATATTGGGCTGGATGTGCAGTGCAGCAACCTACATCATCCTTGACACTGGTTCCAGATTAGAGGATTTACTGGTATGTGTTTTGGCTCCCTTTTCTGTCCTGCACGTTTGTGTTTCCTTCTCACACTGTGAGTTTTGAATTTGTCCTGACATGATATTGTGCTATAATTGCCCAGAAAGTTTGGTGAAGTGACATCCCACAGTATAGAGTAGCTTTACATCTCAGAGAGTGCCCTAGCCATGGGGTTGTTTGCTCTTCTGCAATTACATTGTCCCTTTTTCTTTTTTTTTCTCCATAAAGTCTACCTTAGACCTAAGAAAACTCTTGCACAGAAATTTCTGTAAATAATTCTGGTTTTCTCAAAATGGTGGTTTCTCACAAAAAATGTGTAATTGAAAAAATCTTGAGCGAAGCTAATCACCAGTCACATGACATTGCCATTTTCTCACTCTCAAAGGGGAAAATCTTCCTTTTGTGTATATGCATTGCTGTTAAAATTCTTAGTTTATCACTGACTCCATGAAACATTAACATGAAATTATTGAAATGGCCATGACTTACTTTCACCATAGGAATAGAGCCAATAGTTTTTCTTTCAACACTGGGGTAGCAACAAATTGTGTGTCTGTGGCAACTGGGAACCTATGAATTCTTTTCTGAACAGTTCAGAGTTAATATATTTTCAATTTAGATGCCCAATTCTGGTTTTTGTAGCTTTTCCCATGAGATCAGAAGCTAAATCTTAGCTCCTATGGATACATATAAAGATTCTCAGCATTTTGCTTCTCTTTACGACATAGTTGTCTAGTTTGTAAGTGAAGTTCACAGTTAGTCCTTGGAGAGAATAGAAGTAATGATTTTAGTACACTATGTTTGGGAGTAAAAGCTTTTTCTTCCTTACTTCCATTCCTTCTTCTCTGCACAGATAATTTTTGAATTACATATTTTTTTAACACATTAATTGTATTTTTCTCCTTATTGGGACATCTGGAAAAAAGTATAAGCATTCCTTTGGTTTTGTCTAGAAATCAATATAAACTTGAAATGTTATTCTCTTAATTTTCTGCTGCCATTTATGTAATTGTGCTTCAGCACTGTTTTAAAGAAAAAGTGCAGCTAAAGAAACATTGGCCAGCTGTATAATATATTCTGAGCACAATTTTCTTGTTACAAGTAATTGTAAAAATATTCAATAGCTTTAATTACTACTGAAAATGGTGCAACAATTTATCTCTGCAGAATTCAGGCTGGGCCAGCCACCATTTTCAGATCTGTTCTTGTATTAGACAGTAGTACTCCCAGAGAGCACTCACATCTGTGTTTAGCGTGCAAGGCCAAGCCAACAAAGAACGATGCAAATTCCAAGTGCTGTTCCTGTGTCCACTCAGTTTCATTTTTTGTTTAATTTACTCAGGGGTTCAATTTTGCCTTCAGAGCTCTATTGACTAGTCTGAAATATAGGCAGAATTCTAGAAAATGCTACCCGTTGATGGCTGCCTGCTTTGATACGGGAATGAATAACGATTAAACTGCCTTATATTAGAGCAATCAGAATAACTCCCTCTGAAAGAATTTAATTCTTCACTCCTTCATCACTGGAAACTTAAGGATGGAGGGACAATCACCAACAAAGAGGAGATACTGTGTTGTGGAAGATGAAAGTGGGAGGAGAGAAGAGCAGGTTCACCCTCCGGCTAACCGCTGCAGGGCGGGAATCCCATCTGAATTACTCTCAGAAAGTTCATAAACAAAGGGGAACTGGTTTATTAAGGAAGATTTAATGTCTTTCTCATCTGCTCTCTGTTAATCTAAAATCTTTGTGACGGCTGATACTTACATTGAGAATTTGAGAAGCAAACCTGGATTTAATACTAATGCCACTTTTATTCACAAATGCACAGTGTGAAAATGTGTTTTCCTTGTGTGAGCACAATACAAACAAATAGGAAAAAGAGAAAAAAAAGGATGTTATAGCAAAGGATCCAATGCCTACCATCAGATACCCTCCTTCCACCAATGTCGTCTCCTCCCTCAAAGAAGGTTTGAGGTATCCAATGGATAAATACCCTTCTTACCGTTTTCCCACATTCAAGCTTTCAATTATGTGATTCTTTTTCAGGGTTAGATATGGCAGTTTTATACCCACAAGAAACCTTAGATTTCTGGAAAGTCTAGGAATCTTAGGATTAACCCTTTTTTTTTGTTTGCATAGCTCCATGAGAACAATGGAATAAAAAATAAATATTATCGTACATTATTTTATTCCTCTATTTTAGTATTGTATAATGCTACATAGTATTTGAAATTTTCTCTGAATTTCTAAATCTTCCCTGAAAAGCCACATTCTTGTACCATTGTTTTTTCTATTTGAAGTTTAACTTAAAAACAGAAAGATAGCTTTTACTTCTGTGGTTCTTCAGAAGAAAGCCATAAGATATAAATGGTATTGAAGCAAAATACCATAGAATAGAACTATTTCTTCACTTATCTGGGAACAAAGAAAAAGATATTATTAACAGAAAACTGCTTTTTAAATCAAAATAAAGATGCCAAGAAAACCATCTAGCAAGGCGACATTAGAAAAGGTATAATTTATACTTATGCAACAGAAGAGGCACTGTATTTCTGACAACATTGTAGTTAATGGGAAAGTATCACTGATTTGTTTAGGATTCAGTTACATATGAAAAAGTAATTTTGAATCACTGAATTGAATTATTTTCTTACCACTGTGTTTTGCAGCTACCTTTGGCACATTCAGTTGCTCTTCAGGACACTGCAAATGACAATATGCTTATAAAACAAGTTAGTAGAGCAACACTGCAGCTGAATGGCTGGACAACCCTCCCACTCAGGTAATGTAAATATCTGGCTGAGTTGTCATTGAATGGAAGGAATTTTTAGACTTACCTTCTGTCATGCCAGCACAGTTAAGATAACATGACTGTTGGTTTCCTGCAGATTCAAGGCAAATTTCTGAGACAAGATCAGAGAGGCCAGGAACTGTGTCACATAGAAAAATCCATCTTTCACAGTTCCACCTAAGGTGGTACTCCTTATGCATCATCTGGGCAGCTCCTACTGTCACGTCTTATTTGTACCAGGAGAGTATTCAGAAGCCTGAGTCACAGTTGAGGGCATTACTGTCAAAAACATGAAACAGTAAGATAGTCTCTATTCCAAAGTGTGACGGTGTGCTTCCCCTGCCCCTGACCTGACCTTTTCCCGTTATCCTGCTCAAGTGATAACTACCTGTGGTGATGTGTCTGGTCGTGATGGATGCATCCAGCTCAAAGTCAATTTGGGGGAGACAGATAACAACACAATAGGCAATGCGTCCACCTAACCACAGTGCTGGTCAATGTCGGACTCGAGCCAAACTTGGAAGAGACTAATGTCTACAGTTGGTATGTAAATATGACTATGAGCCAATCATCTTACCCCCATAAATAGTGGGCAGTCCAAGAGCCCTTTGAGCTCTCCTGCACGGCAGTGGGCTGCATGCCAGGATCTACCCTTGAGCAAGGACACATCTCAGGGTTACTCCTCGAAGTTGAGAGATTCCTTACCACAACAGACTCTCGGTAAGTGACTCATAGAATGCTAGATTTTGAAATCTTAGCTAAGTGATATAACGGATTGATTGTGCATATGTAGCCCATTAGACATAAACTGTTGACCAAGTCTGGGACTAAGATTGGATCCAGCCGCACCCGGACTCCTCTCTGAGAAGGCATTTAGAAAGCAAGGGGGTCCTTTCTGAATCTGACTCAACGGAAGGGTCTCCCCGACAGTTTTGTTTGACCCTGTCCTCTATGCAGTAAATAATCAAGAGTACCTTGCCATTGAATCTCGTTAACTCACTGTTGCATTTACTATCAAACTTTGTTAAAGCACTGTCTTACATCAACAAATATATTGCTACTTCTCTTTTACGAGTGAAGTGCATCTCTCTCTCCTGCTCCATCCATGACACAAAGACGTGTCTAAATTCACAGTGCTCCTCCACAGAATTTAGGACATTTGAACATAATGTTAAAAAAAAACCAACCCCACAAAAAAAAGATGGGACATGATTGACAGAGTAAAACAAAGGACATTCTGGCACAATATGATTGTCATCGGGCTGTTTCCAGCTCAGTCTATCTCACTCTGCTGTTGTACAGAGTCAAAAATGAAAGACTGTCATGAAGTAACCTGCGGCAGATCTGACTGCCAACCTGAAAAAAAGCAAAATCCAGTACCCATACTGTACTTTTCTAGCATGCAGGCCGGGAGAAATAATAGATCAAAGACTTACAAAGTGTACAACTAAGGAAAATATATGGCTTTTCGTCAAGAAGCTCAGACTATTCTGATGTGTTGCATTACATTCTGAATAATTCCTCACTCTAGCATAGAAAGATGGATAAAGCCAACTCAGTATATGGGAAGGAGAGGAATGATGTAAAGACAAAGCCTGGGGAAAGGCTTAATATGCTGTCTTTCTGTTTCTATTCAGCAAGGAGAAAGAAAAAATCCTTAAAGAATCCTTAAGAAAAAGAAAGGCTGTGGCTGGTGATATGGCTAATACTAAATTTCCTACTCAGATACACTAGTGGGAGTGGTGGTTCATTACAACTGTTTGTTGTTGATTAGAAGCAGTAATATCAGCAGGAGTTACAGCTACTGCGTAATACAGAGGACTCAGACATTGACCTACTGTGCTATTTCATCACCTGTGGTGGTATTCATCCCACCAAACATTAGCCATCTAAAAATTAGCTGCCTAATTTGTGCTAGTGATGTTGGTTTCTTCAATGGAGATAAATAAACCTTGTCAGTGTGATTCCTCTCATCCCTAGGTAGGTATTCACAGTGCATGAGATGAATTTGGAGATGCCTCCCTCTGTGAATTTATCTACATGATTATGATAGATCAGGTACCTACACATTAGGTGGATAAAGTTGGATATGACAAAATTCATGCAAGC
Organism: Pelecanoides urinatrix; assembly: GCA_013400755.1. Classification (NCBI taxonomy): domain Eukaryota; kingdom Metazoa; phylum Chordata; class Aves; order Procellariiformes; family Procellariidae; genus Pelecanoides; species Pelecanoides urinatrix. The sequence goes on along the minus strand of VZTQ01000168.1, from coordinate 55,404 downwards.
ATTTGATAGTAATGGCATATCTTCACAGCACAGTACAAATCCATGAAGGCATATCTCAACTATCTTACTAAAAGGCACCTTGGAAACCAAAGCAGAGAAATTTGTGAGGAATATTTTAGCCTAAGAAGAAGACTGATTCGCTTCAGAGAAGAAGCTAAGCAGCCATTGATACAAAAATCTCTCCATACCCTCTGCAAGTCACAGCAGTTATAAAAGAATGGGATCAATACCTGCTACCTGGGAAGTTTAATACTGTCAAAAGATCTTTAATATAAAAGTTATCACACAAAAGCATAATGCAGAATACTGGTGATATCTAGGGAAGCTCACCTTATTATTATTGTTCTTTTATCTCCACTCATGAAAAAATAGGTGTTCCTAATATTTAGAACAGTATCCTATTCCTGTGAAACATGAACTGTCATTTTTCATTTACTTGACAATGACAATTTACCTTTTGCAATCATAATTTACAGACAGTAATTTAAATACAGTCTAAAAAACAGTCTGAACAAATTTGAGATGCCAGTTTTGCCCAGTTGCAAACAGTGTTAAAATTTGATTTTTTTTTTTCCCCTCTAACATTTCAGAATTGAACTGTTTCTCCATAAGTCGTGTCTACTCTGTGCACTTACATGCACACCTGAACCCAGGGGACTGTGCTCTCTATGAATGTTTTTGGACTGTTATGCCTTTCATTTAAAACATAAGATGGTAGATTACTTTTAAAGAAAACTGTTACTGGTATTAGAGAATAAGGATCTCACAATAATGTAGGAACACAATATATCACATAAAGCAAATACAATAAGAAAGCTGTGGATATTGTTTATTCTACACAATAAGAGAAAGAAGACACATTACAAAAAATCATATGTAAAGTTTGCTTTAAGGTACTTAAGAAAATTTCATATAAGGAACGATATGTAACCAAATGTTGGCCACACACAGCAATTTTAAAATACATTATTATTACAAGCATTTTAAGGATTATATAACTTTGATCAAATTATATGTCAGTGTGACATGAGCAGAAAATATTTGCACAATTTTTTTAGCACTATTGTTTAAAGAAATCTTGAAAATTCTCTTGAGATTGAAAGTTCATTGGAAAGGCTGTCTTCCTCTCCATTACCTACTTCAGCAACACTACTAAGGAATTTATCCCCCTTTTTTTACATCTTTTCTTTTCGTGAATTAAATATTCTCGGTATTAGGATCTTGTAGCTTGGGCTTTCTCTTCTAGTACTATTTTGACACTGCCTCCCACGGCATTCTCCTAGAGAAGCTGGCGGCTCACGGCCTAGACAGGTACACTCTTCGCTGGGTAAGAAACTGGCTGGACGGACAAGCCCAGAGAGTTATGGTCAATGGAGTTAAATCCAGTTGGAGACCGGTCACGAGCGGTGTTCCCCAGGGCTCAGTTTTGGGGCCAGTGTTGTTCAATATCTTTATCAATGATCTGGATGAGGGGATTGAGTGCTCCCTCAGTAAGTCTGCAGACCACACCAAATTGGGCGGGAGTGTTGATCTGCTGGAGGGTAGGAAGACTCTGCAGAGGGACCTGGACAGGCTGGATCGATGGGCTGAGCCCAATTGTATGAGGTTCAACAAGGCCAAGTGCCGGGTCCTGCACTTCGGCCACAACAACCCCAGGCAACGCTACAGGCTTGGGGAAGAGTGGCTGGAAAGCTGCCCAGAGGAAAAGGACCTGGGGGTGCTGGTTGACAGCCGGCTGAACATGAGCCAGCAGTGTGCCCAGGTGTCCAAGAAGGCCAACGGCATCCTGGCCTGTATCCGAAATAGTGTGGCCAGCAGGAGTAGGGAGGTGATCGTGCCCCTGTACTCGGCGCTGGTGAGGCCGCACCTTGAATTAAAACAGAAATAAAAATCCGGTCCCACAGACACTTTGAATCTGGCAGGCATTATATGGAAATTTCCTGTTCTTGACCATTTAATGAATCCAATGGAGCTGATATTATAGTTAATTTCTTTGGTTTTCTGAATATTCTCCTTTACCCTTGGAGATAAGAGGTGATCTCTTTTTGCATCATGCCTGGAAATACTATTTGTTATTTTTATCTATGGATTTATTAATAGACACAGACACAAATTTAGAAGCCTTTCACATTTTGAAATTTCACCTCTGTTCTTCATTTCAGCCTGTCACACAGTGAATTCATCAGTGTCACTTATGTCTTGTAGTCGTGAATTTTTATCGAAGCCTCAGGCATTGTCATAGTCAGTTCAACTGAAATATGTTCAACATATTTTGAAAAGTTGACTATGCTGCAGTTAAAAGAGTGAATTACCCTGACTCACCTGAAGCTTTTAATAATTTATGTTTTAAAAGGGGTTGTTGATGTGCTCTACTGAGTTTGACTCTAAAGCATTTGATTAAAGAAAATCATTTTGAGGATAAGACTTAAGTTTTCAAAGTTACCTCTGATTCTAGGTGCATTAATTAAATGCAAGTGGCTAAATACTTAGATCAGCTGAGAACTCACAGCTGTGAACTGCAGCTATTCCTCACCTGTCATAATCAGTTCAAACCATGCAAAGGCAGCCCCATAAACTTAGACTAACTATTAAACAAAACAACAACAACAATAAAACAGAAACCTATGTTTCAAAATACAGGATGCAACGGAGACTTGGAACTATTGCTTAGAATATACCAGTTGTTAGGATTTATCCTGCGTCACTGGGCATTGAGATGAGTAATGAATAATGAGGTACTCAAAACAGGGTGCTCAATAATCTAGTATAGGCTCCCCTTCCCATGACAGGTTGTGTTAAGACGATCTTTTGAGGTCCCTTCCAACGTGGGCCACTCTATGATTCTATGAATAGTAGACTACCAGAAGTAGCTGTAGACTTCAGCAAACTTCTGCCACACTCACTACGGACTCTACACAATCTGTTATGTAGTAGTATATAATTGGGGCCTATAATCATGACATTATGAATATTATGTGTATGGTCACCTTGGGGGATCAAAGAATAGTGAACAATTTATGCTACTAAAGTGTCCTAATATTCTTACTTGCTATAATACAGAGTTGGCTGAACAGCAATAAGCATATATTCAGCTACCTCGGTGAGCTACTTGAACAAAATCATACTTTTTGAGGGAAGTGATTCAATGGCCTGGATCCTGAAGATACATTGTTCCAGTCATAGCGAAATCTGTGGAAGAGAACAGTTTGCCAAAAGAGTGAAACACTCTTTGAAGACAAGGCTTAAGTCCACTTGAGGTTCTTCAGCCTGGTATGTATATCCTGCTGAGAAGTAAAGGGAAGAAAAAACAAGACATTATTTATTTTTATTTTATTATTATCATCATCATCATCACCATCATCATCATCATTGTCATTATCATTATCATTTAACATACTATCTTTAAGAGACTCAGAGCTGTACAATATACTGTTTTGTGATCTAAATAATGGGTAACAGAGATGTTGATAACATTTTTATAGAGGCTACTAGGGCATGTTGTGGCCTGTCTTTTGAATCCACATCCTAAAGAGCTTGCATATCTGCATATCTTCTCCAGGAGCGGATCCTTAGTCAGGCTGTGCGGACTGGGAGCTGCACTTGAACTATGAAAAGCACCTAAACCACACTTCTCTTTATTTGTGTGCTTTTTTTTTTCAATCTGATATGTGTCAAACAATTCAAGGCCTGTGCTCCCATCCGAAACAGCGGGGGTTTTACGCTGTGAACCCGAAGTGCGTCCACATGGCGGGTGCTGCACAGGTGAGGCCTGGCATGGGAGCGTGCAGGCCTGCGGCGGTGCACAGCTTGCTGGCATCGTGTGAGAGGACAGCACAGGGCCATGGCAGCTGGACTTGAGTCACTGTTTTCCAAATTGCTGACTGGAAGGTACCTCCTGAACGAACCATGCCCAGGCTTTGTTTTGGTAGGAACTCTTCCTTCGTACCAAAACGGAGCCTGGGAGTGAACTAGTGCTCATGTATCGCGAATAATCTAGGGACCAGGAGCCAAAAAAGAGCTGGAGAGCTAAATAACTTATAGTAGCCATCTACCTTAGGCTGCTGGAAACAGTGGAGATGATACAGAATATGCCTTTTCTCACTGTTCACTGGCATAAGCCACTGCTTAAAAATACAAAGAAGGAACTATTGCAGTAATCTATTCTGCAGCAGTACAAGGAAGCTTGAAAGAAGACCATGACAGTTGTTAGTCACTCCAGAGTTCTTAGGCTCTGACATTGTACCAATATAATGATATGCTTTGTTTTAAAGTCTGATATATAATACAAAGATTAATACAGAATATGCAGCCTCTATTCAGGCTGCAGATGAAAAAAGAACCTAGAAATATCTTTATGCAAAATTCTGGCATCTCCTGTCATGTTGCTAGCTCTACTGATAGGCCAAAACAGCATTTCTGCCTATTCTTGCTGGTTTTGTTAGGTAGGAAGGTGTCTTGCAGAATATTGTAATTTCAAAATCTAAGATGAGACGACTTACAAAATTTGTAACATGAAATATAAGAAAAATTAAAAGTTGAAAATTAAAAAGTGGATGTTAGCCTCCAGAACCCAACCCAGGCTTACTGAAGTCCAGCTGACTCAAATTGGTTTGGAACATGCCTTTCCATTATTTGGCAGTTACTAACTTTCTGTAAAGAGGAAAAAACATATGTATATTTATTTTTACATTTCAGTGTTTTCCTTCATTTTCATCACTACCATAAGGTTTCAAGGAAAAAGGAAAGTTGTACAAAGGGCCAAAGACTCATCTGAGACCAGGTGGTCTCATACAAAACACCCCAAGGAGAAAACAAGATCAGAAAAGGAAAAAGACAAACAGGTGATGTGCTGTCCTGGCTTTGGCTGGGATAGAGTTAAGTTTCTTTCTAGTAGCTGGTATAGTGCTGTGTTTTGGATTTAGGATGAGAATAAAGTTGATCACATACTGATGTTTTAGTTACTGCTGAGCAGTGCTTACACAGAGTCAAGGCTTTTTCCTGCTTCTCATAACTCCCCACCAGCGTGTAGGCTGGGGGTGCCCAAGAAGTTGGGAGGGTACATGGCTTGGACAGATGACCCCAACTGACCAAAGGGATATTCCATACCATATGATGTCATGCTCAGTGTATAAACTAGGGAAAAATCTGGCCAGGGGTCTGCTGCTCGGGAACTGGCTGGGCATTAGTCAGCGGGTGGTGAGCAATTACATTGTGCAACACTTGTTTTTTATATTCTTTTATCATTATTATTATTTTCCCTTTCTTTTCTGTCCTATTAAATTGTAGTTTTCTCAACCCATGAATTTTACTTTTTTTTTTTTTTATTCTCTCCCCCATTCCACTGGGGAGGAGTGAGCAAACAGCTGTGTGGTGTTTAGTGGCCTGCTGGGTTATATCACAACATGAGCAAATAAGCAAAATGAGAAACATAAGCATAAAATGAGGTATGTAGCATATTATCAGTGCTTGTGGTTACTTTTTTGCTTGTCTGGACTATTGCTAGGTGACTGACTGATGATTATTTCTGCTTTTCATTCTATGGTATTTTCAACAGCACATTACCTTACATCATCTTCTCAGCCAGATTGGCTCTGATTCTTGATACATATGTTACGTACAGAAGGATATTCATATTTCAATTCTTCAGAGAGTGCTCTTATTCTCTCTTTCCCCCATCCCTTCTACACACAAAAGCTCTTCTTGCCTTTCCTGGATAGCATGACTTTGTGCTAAAATTAAGACCAATGACTCAACCTCTTTCCTGTTTGCTTTCTTGTAGGAGTCAAATTTTCTAATCAATCTGTTTGCTTAGGACTATTTTCAGGATACCTATTACCTTCATATCTAAACACTTTTATCTGAGCATCTATACACAGCAATAGATCAGATCCATACTTGCCAACAAAATTTCAAAATCCTCATGTGATAGAAATGCAAACTAGATATGTGGCAAGCATTCCTAAATGTTTCTGGAAAAAGCACTGATTTCCACAACTTCAGCATTTTTGTTAATTTGATTGGAAGGCCATGATAGATGTGAGCTATTTGCATTTAGCAGACAGTAACATGGAATATTACGCAGATGATCACAATGAAATTGAATTTTCCAACAGTTAGCACATCAAATATAACTGAGAATGATAGAAAAAAGAGGAAAAAATCCATTGAAGAGAGATTTTTATGGTATAACAATGGTTGGCAAGCATTCATGTCCTAATGCCTTTGATACAAGGACAATCACTATAATGTTACCATACAGAGATATATAAGTTGCCACAATTATTTGCTTTTGCACATATAGGGATTGTCTATGAAAGACCATGTAGTATTTCATACTCTATGGTGTCTTCATTCTGGAAAACACTGATGTTCCATGTGCAACCCAGATGCTTTAGCTAAATACAATATGCCACCCCAGGATAACTTATCTTGCACAGGGACTCATTATCTTGACAGTTTAAAACTGCTAGCAAAATTACTGAATGATGCAGAGAATAGGCCATAACCTAAACCATGTTCAGATGCTGCTTTCTACACCTTGCTGTTGTGTATCATTTTGTCTTTCTTTGTGAAAGCCAATACTAGCTTGAGACATATTCATCCTAGTCACCTTGGTGAATGTGCAGACTCCCCGGTACGGTAGGGATCACGAGCAGAGATAAGATGAGAGCACCTGCATCCTGCTGACTGCTTTGCACCCTGGCAGCCGCCAGCTCCACGCTGAACACCCATTATCACCAGAGTAGCTGGTTTGCTGGAGTCAGACAGGTGTGGCCCGACACTCTGTTATGCCTTTTGTAGTCCTAATTGCTAGTTTCTGGAAAGAACAAACAAGATACTTATAGTTAAACAAATATGTATGGAAATCCCTTTATGGCTTTAGATGTCAAACTGAATAAAATTCTGTTCCATAGATTAGTAACATCCATAAATACAAGCTGGAATTCTGTTTTTCAGCATAACTGTCATGGGACCAATTCCATTATTTCTAACATCTCGATGAACTAGTTTCTTATACTGGCTTGAAACTAACTGCGCATTCACAACCCTCTATTTTCATAGCTGTCAAGGGAAAAATAAAGATGACCTGGCTTTGAACTCACGAAGTATTTTATTTTTACAAAAGCATCAGTTTATCAGACCATCTCAGATCACATCCCTATCATGGTCCAAAGTTTTTCAGATTTGAGATGGTATTTCAATTCTGAGAAAGCCCCTCAATACAGTCAGCAACCTCTCAATGAGGGTTACCCTCTGCAATGTGGAACATCAAGTACTTTGCCTTGCACTAAGGTTTTTCACATCCTTAGGCAATGTGAAAAATGAAGCTTTTTCCCATGCTTTACCTTTTGGAAACACAGGAAAAATATTTTCTGCTTAGCTTTAATTATATTTGCCTGTCCTTCCAAAGAGGGTGTTCAAGGACTTTGCTTAAAAATCACTGTATAATTAATGGATATGTTTAATAGTATAATAGCATGTTTATTTGTGTTCCCTTCTTAACATGAGCCCAGGGCAAAGAAATGGGAGGTAGGCTTCTACGGTCTAGTTCATAGTAATGTCATTTATAGCTGTGAAAACAGAGATCCAAATCTTGCACAGAAAACAGTGAGTTACCCTTCCTGAAGTAATGGAGAAAATTGTTAACAAAGCCTATGATGAGTTATTTTATTTTCAAAGTTAGGTATGTGAAATGCAACCACAGTTGAAAGTAATTTGCCTTTTACTGTCAAGTAATTATTGCTCACCTAACCTCCTCACCACCTTTGAGAAATAATGTTATCTCCTACAATTTTAATTGGATGATTTTGTTTGGGTTTTTTCTCCTTCCTAGGTATTAAAGTTCTTACCGGTCTTGCTATCAACCTCTGTTATGGTCCACTAGCTATGTATATGCACAAAAATTTAAAAAGATGTTGGCAAGATGGATTGCTGTAAGGAATGTTTTTTTCACATTGTAGGCACTTATGCGTATTTAATCTGACTTTCTATATGTATTTTTGGGTTTACTTCATGCCAGAAATTCCAGTGAGTAACTGTGAGATAATTACATTCTGCTTTGCAAGTGAACCATTTGGTACCCACAGAGGGAGTCAATCTGATGTCAGTTTGCTGTTTTTACTAGAAGCAAAGCAGCCATTGTAGTTCCAAATCCTACAAATTTTGGGGTTTGTTCTCACCTTAATGATGTAAACAACCGTGGTTGAGAAATGTAGTCATGTGTATTTAGAATTATGTCTGTTGACAAGGACTTGTAGGATTGTTTCTTTAAGTTCTTGGTAGGTCTTCATAAAAATCCAAAGTAGGAAGATCTTATGGGAAGGCATATCTTTTCATACCAATGACAATTACACTTCCCCATTAACCTCACTCCACTTGTGCAAAGAAACTTATAGCCACTTATGACTAATGCCATCTACTTCTTTTTGGGCACGTATTGGTTATTCAGCATCTGCAGAAAAACTTAACTTCCTGTCTTGAAGTTGAATTCTTAGTGATTCATTTATCTGACAGTTCTAGTGTTGGCTGTAATATAACTCTTGACAAGTCCCCAAGGAAGAAACATACTATTTATCTTTTTACTTTCACCACCATTTTCCCAGAGGCAATGGGTTCAAATCAAACCTTCCTTCTTCTCCCTTTACCTTTAATCTGAAATATCCTCAAGCTGAGTATGACTGCACAGGGATCAGAATCAAGATACAGCAGTCATTTGCTGGATTCTAATTATTAACAATTTCCACAGCTGTCATACAGTACCTCAGTTTTAATTGGTTGTACTGATAAAAAGAGTATTTCTGTGCACTGAGACACAGACTATCTTTGTGTAATTTAGGCAGCCTGCTGTAAGCAGCCTTATGGGTAAGTACTTAGGGACTGCTACTTCCTACAAAAGGTTTCCCCTAAATTAAAATAGTGCATTTGAAATTAAAATAGTGCATATGTTGCATTAATAAAGTCATAAACCATGTTCAGTCAAGCTGGTCTATGTCACTGGAGAAGTTTTAATCAATCAGATTGTGTTCTCTTTTTAATATTGTTCCATTTGGAATTGTTCAGAGACCTGTCCTGAAACAGAAGATCATTAATAATTTTTTTTTAAAATTATTGAACATGAATGGTCACAGCAGTTGCAGATTTTGCATAACTAATAAACTGAGAAAAAGATCTTTTCTGGGATTAACATTTACTTTTATTTGACTGTTTGATTCCTTAACAAAGATGTAATGAGGCAGTAGTGTGATAGCTTGAGAGCCCTGTACGTCAGTTATCAAATCAGGTCAAACAAGACATTAAATGTAGTAAATACTGCTTATAAAGATGTGGCCTAAATCTAGAAAAGAAGTTGCATCAGTTGGGAGGTATTTTGACTTTCAAGTTTTAAGTACCTTTCTAGACAGAAGCAACTGTGTAAATTCTGACCAAAACCACATATATATTACCGGGCTTTGGAAGCTCTGAAAATAAATTATTTTGGCAATTTTTAACACATTAAGCAATACTACAGACTCTTCTGAGCATCACTGGAATTTGAAATTATATAAATTACTAATATTCATTCAGGAATGAGTCTATCACACACTGTTGGCTGTATAAAAATTAACGTACTGATAGTAAGAAAAATTTTTAGATGGAATAACATTCCATTTGAAATTTGTAATCTGGTGAAACTGAAATGTATTGTGTGAGTATGACTTACATATTTCAAGTTTTGGCATGGCTGTTTTTTCCAAGTCCAAGCTTTAGCTTGTTGTAAATCGTCAAAATCAAAAGACTTATGGAAATAATTAAAAATTTAATATATATGACATAACAAATATAAACTTTGGTTTTAAACCAGTCTGACGGTTCTTAGAGGCAATATGACTACTTGTGGTTTATCATAAGTATACGTTTTCTCAGTTAAACATTGTTAGTGTTTTTCTTTCTATAACCTCTACTGTCATATGGAGAATTGGAGACAGCTGTTTACTTGAAAAATTCCCACTGACTTCAGTGGGCATTAGGAGAGTCTCCAAGACTATATTTGTACTGCAAGACCCCAGAGAATATCAGAGCCAGACCCAGAAGTGCACCATCACCTTATTCTCCTTCTCTCCCTTCCCTACATCCTCATCTCCATGGGTAAGGAAGAGGGTGATCAGGCCTCTGATCACAGAGCATCATCACACATCTGTGATCAGGGAGTCGGAGGATTGGGACCCCAGGCATGCCAGGATGCTCATCTGCTGTGCCGTCTAGACTTAGGCCAAGTGCACTTGTTACAGCACTCTGACAGCGGTACTGCAGAGACATTTTTCTTTCTTTAAAGAAATAGAAACAGTAAAACCTTTAAATGCAACAACCATTTTACAAGGTTAAAACAGAAGGCAGTAAAAGTAAGAGTCAAGGTTTGTCTCATTTTCTGTCAGTGTCATTTCAGGATAATTCAGACATCCTCTAAGAATAGTGGTACGTGGAATTTTTTTTTCAAGGACCAGAAAGGTTTTATACATGTGTAGGGTTAATATGTAATTCATATAGTTTTTGCATCTATGTGCATGAACATTATGTGTAGAGCCGCACCTGTGTGTATGGCTATCTGTGTGTGTATGTATGTATGTGTGTGTGCATCTTGACTGGCTTTTATAATGATAGAGATAAACATTACTCATTAAAAAAAAAGAATGTTTTCTGATAGCATACATATTGCTTAAAGTTGTGGACAAAATGCATAATCAAAAAAAGTACATTTTTCTCCTGGTGATATTATTTATTTATTGCTCCTATTGCATCTACAGATACTGAATTATTTGTTTCATTATCTCTTTGTACTTTCCAATACACAAAATCCTTATCTACAGAGAGGCTTCAATCACATTCAAATTCTTTCTAAAAAGACTTGTATCATAATGGCTATTTTCTCACTTGTTGGACAACAGATATCACTGATGACATCTGAATAAAAATTACTCTTTTAGGCAAAACAGCGGGACAACTTTAATTTTGTTAATATTTTGAAACAAGTAGATCAAGAGATGAGAACATTTATAGTGTGTATTAAACAGAACATGAAAATATAATTCTAGAGTGTTCTGCACATACAATCCCTTTATCTAAGGGTGAACACTGACATTCTTGTGGCTTACAGGTTTTGAAACTGAATAACAAGGCAGTTGTGACTCTGTTATTATCACAATGTTAGTAGCAATTTTCCAGTTTCCTGCTCTGGCCATTTACATTCCTTTCTCTGTGCCTGTCAAGTATCAACTTAATAAATGCACAATGACCATCATTAACAAGAAATCAGTACTTACTATACTTTCCAGTGTGTGACTGGGGAGTACCTCATCTTCTAAGTTTAAGGAATTGCTGCAGTGATTACATTATGTACCAAAAATTAATAAGTAGTGTAAAGCCACATTCACCATCACGGGTGACTTATGTATGTATGTATGTATGTATGTGTGTATAGGTAAGACATGCAAATGGTTTTCAGATCCTTAAGAATGAAGAGTGTTACAAAATGCCAGACATTTGTCAGTAATTCCCACACAGAAGTCAATGAGCTAGGCCAATAAATTATAGGAATGGTTATAGTGGCTACCAACCTGGCTGGAAGATAACCAGCGCTGTCCCATTCTGAAAGATGAAGGGTACTCCTGCCTTTCACAAGCAGTTCCAAAGCAGAGCTGGCTAGACTTTTGCCTTGCTTTACATTGTTTTCAGTAGATTTTTAGGAAATAATATTGGGAGCTGGGAGATAGCAGCAGTGCTTCCATCTCTTCATGGTTTGCCATTAAATAGAAATATTTATAAAATAGATTTTTCTAGAAGAAAATAGATATTCACATATTATTTTTTCCCCTACTGGTTTTGCATTTGTGTTCTCTTTTCCCGCTATCTACTGACAAGTATAGCACAGCTTGTTGGTAGAAGGGGAACTTAAGCAGTGATATTTTACTGTTCTAGCTACTAACTCTGTAGTCTGATCTAGGTCACTGATGCACAGGGCTTTCCGTTTTCATTTTTGTCCTCTGCTCATGGGATAGACATAAAGAGATTAAAGGGATAACGGGTCTGATCCAAAGCCCTCTGTGGGTAATAGCAGATCTGACAACAATGTTTCACAGCAGCTTCTGAGATTTGGGGATTTGTTTTCATTCCACTTCGGAACAAGTGGACATTTTTGCTAATTGAAAATCTTTTGAAATGTTCATTTTGATGATAAAATGTGGTCTTTTTGAAACAGGAAGAATTCTGTTGATGGTAATCAGAAATGTTATGAGAGGTGAAGGTTTCATGTTAATGCCCTCTTCCTGATAACACGGGACCAGGTTTTTCATCCCCAAACTAAATAGATCAGTAAACTAATACTTCCCTCATCCAGACCATCAGGCAATTATGTGTAAGTGGAAAATAATTTCCATTGACTCTAGTAGACTCACTTTTCTGTAAAATTTCTAATTGATAAAAAGTCTTTCATAGAGCTCCCTTAGAGGAAAAGTAGCAATTGTGATTTTTCGGGGGGTTCAGTATTTTTTCTTTGATGGACTTGGTGGGATTGATTTATGAACTACGCAGTAATAATGCTGAGTGATAATCCAAAATGGATGTCCAGTTTGTAATCTCAAAAGATTAATTCTCATCTAAGACACACCTATACAGAACTACATCAGTGTCACGCATGATGAATAGTCATTGTTTTCAAAAGCCTTTTTATAAATATAAATATGTTGTTAGAAACACTTAAGAAACATACAATTGGAAGTTTCAAAAGAATAAGTATTTTTGTCTCCTTTTTTTTTCCGATTTTGCTAATTCTTAAATTAGGGAAATCTCAATCCTGAGATTATGCAATAAAGTGTATTCCTCACAGATGTTGGGGGCTGCCCACCAAGGCCTGCAGGCAGGATTGCCATCATTGGTAAAGAATGTGCCCATAAGAGCACATAAGCCTAATATCTTTTCTTTTTATTTTTTTTAAGACTACAATTTTTTATCACAACTCCACATATTCTCAACATTTCCAACTTGATTTGTTCTACGTGGCATTTCGATTTTTTTAAAGATATTTATGCACAGATTTACAATGCATAGATTACACAAATTGATGCTGGTGTTGTGATCATTAAAACAGTTATAAAATCTTTTCTTCAGATCTCTAATATTCTTTATGTTGTCTACAACCTTTTAAGTAATGGTTTTATATATTATTTACATGTGAATTAAAGATACCTAGTGAGAACAACATTAAAAATTTAGCATTCAGTACTTCAGAGTTGTTTTACAACTACAGTATTTTGCTGTATTAAGAACATTAGAGCCCTGACTGCTGATTTTCAGGGACTCGTACTGTGTATGTGCATGCATGCACACAGCTCTATGACCCTCACCATCTGCCATTAAAAAATATTACCATTATTCCCAGTTCTGTGAAGAACTCTCCATTGTACTATTGCTCTTTCCTTTTTAGAGTCTCAGACATAGCTGGGTAAAACATGTAAATATATGTTCACGCTTTCACGCTCTGAGTGAGCAATAGTGGACAGGAGAGATTCACCAACTACGATATAAAGTTAAATCAGACTGAAGACAACATCTGAGCTGTTATTATTTGAGCAGTATGCAGCTTAGTGAAGCCTGTAACATGGGAATAGCTCATGGTTGAGAGATGTCAGGGTGTCTTGAGACTTTAAGCCCCATTATGTAGCTAGCAATATTATGGAGGCTTGGGGCAACTCAGTCTCATGAAAGATCTTGGATTATCGCTCAGACTAGAATATCACGTTCAGGAGGGTCGATGGGAATACATCCGAGTTTGCCAGACAGATGTAATAGGTTTTCTAAGATCCTTTTCAGCTCCAAGTGTCAGTCTTTGGAGTCTTTCCACAGGATCTTCACTCTGGGTTGTAGTTTTAATGGAGTACTTAATCACAAAAGGCTATGGAGTATCTCCTACGTGATTCTTCTCTGTGATCCAGGATCATTAAAACATTTTGTGGCCAGAGGAAGCCACAAGCGAATTTAGACAAGAGAGCCATAAAAGCCAGACAGAACCTTTTGCCTGATGTACCAGGAAGAATACAAAAAATATGTTACATATGTGGCAGTTCCTTGAACTCTCTCTTTTTATCAGAAAGAAGCTTTATAACGAGAATTGCCATATTTCAGCTTTGACTTTTTTTTTCTCAGTATTTCAGTTTGCCAGAATGTGTCTCTTTGTCCATGAAATGGCTTCAGGTTAATAGTCTTTTCTCTCTGCAGAGAGGGAGCCAGCATGCTAATGTAAAACCTCTAGGAAGTAGCCAGCACAGGTGTTGAAAGTAAATGATTTACGTATTGGCAGCTGTACATCAACTTCTGTACGGGAGCTGCTGCAAGTGATTGTTCCAGCCTTCACTTTGATACAAGGGCACAGCAAAGCTTCAATATATATCAGCACCTACCAATACTAGCTTGGATTCAGATGCCAATCAGTCAAAAGATCTTGCATGAGTGGTACATAGACTGGGACATAGACTTTCTGTTATAAATAGAATTAATTTGATTTTTTTTTTTATTTTTTGGCAGAATGCTTCCTTGTAGAAAAGCAAATTTACCAAAAGCATTTTGGTGCGGAGCCACAGTGGCACCAAGTCAGCTTGACAGAATTGTGTTTTGAAGTAAGCATCAAAATAAACTGATATTATCAGAAGAGAAAATACATATTTTTTCTGGTTTGGAATTACTTCTAATTTCACTATACTGAATAACAGAAGAAAACTTTATAAAGGTTTTGACTGATGTGAAAGGAGCTTTTCTGAATTTTTTATTTCTCTGGAAATTTTTGAGATATTTTATCCACAACACTGCATTTCCTACCAAATAAAAACGAACTTTCTCCTCATTTCTTATCCAATATAACTGATAAATTTCACAATTATTTAATTTCTAAAATGCATGTATTGCATATGTTTAAAACTCTGCTACCTTTTTATCAAGTTTTATGCAAATTTCAGGGTTTTATGTTTGTTTCCTTTAAGAGTTATTAATCAACAATGGAAAATAAATGTTAACCACAAATGTTAACTCAATATTTTCTTTTAAAAATTAATCAAAGTACAGAGTTAAGTTTCCTTTAAAGCATTCATAGTAGTATTGGCATAAAGTCTAACTCACTGGTTAGTGCCATTTGGAAAAAAAGCCAGGAATTCATATTCATTTCATAGCCATGCAACCCTACCCGTGATGGGTTTTGCTAAGGATTTCATGAGTTTGTGATAGATCTGTGACCTATTTATATTTAGTCTCCCAGTAACATCTGCAGTGAAAAATAAGATTGCTTTGAGAGGCATGTCTTCTTTCTCCTTCCTTTTTTTTAAAAGCTGAGACCCATGTAGAAGGCTAATTAACCTGTAAAAACTACAGTGTCCAACTATTTCATACTGACATGTTTTCATCATGAACAAGCTGCAATTAATATTTGAGTACATATTAAATTATGGCTATTTTCATCACATCTGCAGATAATAGCAGATAATTTTTGAGAGGTATTACTAAGGGAGAAATAGAATATACTTAAGAGTCAATTTACTCTTCTGAAATCAAGAAATAGTTAAATTTGGTTTATTTATATAGTACTTAATTTTTTCCTCAGTCAACCTTTCATTACAATAGCAGAAAGTCTATTAAAATAATTAAATATGTACAGAAGAGCATAAATAAATTATTTTTACAAAACTATTTGTAACAAAAGAAAAAAAAGTGTCTTTATGAGATAATGAATAGCTAGTGGGCACAAAACAGGAAAGTTTGCAAAAGTCAGCCAATTGAAATTCAGAGGGAAGCTGATGATCTGAACTCAACTTCCGAGTCACCTATGACAGAAAATAGGATACATGTTGTTTCTAGAGAAAATTGAATATTAAATGCAGAATCAAGATATTAAGGCTGGAACTCTGCAACACTTTTCACACTGTTATTTTTCCCCCTCAGAAATAATTATTAAGGAATTGCTAGAATGATTGTTTAAATTTATATGTAAGACATTCATTTTGTTTCTTCCCTGTTTGTAAGTGTTAATAAAGCTTTCCCACAGATGCCTGGGTCAGTGGAGTTCCCTCCAGGAAGGTGGAGGATAATGTAGGCAGCAAGACCAGAGCACTGATCTGGGACTAAGATGATGCGGATGTCATTCTTAGTTTTAGCAGATCTCATCTATAACTTAAAAAAACCACCAGGTTTATTCAATCCTTCATTTTACTTCTGTGAAAAAATTATTTTCGAAATATATAATATTTATAGAGATGTAATACTTGGAAGACAGATTATTACTGTGAAAGACAAGCAGAAGTGGATAATCCAAATTCATTCCTAGGTTTCATTGCTGATGATTGCATCTCAGAAGGAACACTTCGAAGGTACCATGTCAAAATGTTTTATCTTGTATAGAAATGAGAAACATTTTGCATGACTGTTTCTTATAGTAATAAAAAAATACCCATTTCATGATTTCTGAATGAGATGCTGTGGGTGTTTTTTTATATCTGTGAGCAAAACAGTGCTGGAATTACATGAGGGCTTGCCCTGGAATCAACAGCTCTTGGGAAATGCCATATCAGAGCTGGAGATTTCAGGGCTTGCTTTGCCCTGGAATCAATCGCTCTTGGGAAATGCTTTATCAAAGCTGGAACTTCACCTCAGTACCTTCATGTTTTTATAATGAGTGATAAACTGGTACATGCATAGGCAGCACAGAAAACCTTTGCAGTAGGAATGTCCTGGAGTAGGTGTACTTCAGAAAAGTGGCAGGCCTGCTTCACTGCAGTTACAGGTGAAGCTTATTTTCTATTTATATCAACTATGAGGGCCCTGAGGGCACTTCCAGTCCTTACTCTCCCCACCCAGCTTCCCCTGGACCCTCACCCCTTCCCATGGGACCAGGACCAAGTTTCAGCTTCACCTGGGGCCACCAGTCCCTGCTGAAGGACACAGGCACACATTGTAGGTTTGCTCACCTGCAGTTCTTTCATAGCCATGCCTGTGCCTGGCCATGGACCTTGCTGAATTGGACCCTGAGCTGCGGGTTTTCTTCCCAGCTTGACCTTGGACCTGACTTTCTCACTATACCAGTCCGGTTCCCAGGGACCCATCGAGCCTCGCAGCACCCTGACACCACCCAGGCAGGTGTATGTCCTACAGAGCCCTCAGCAGTAACCTGCTCAGAAAAGCTGCTCTGGAGCAGCACATTGAGGCAGAGAAGCCCCAAAGGGTGCTCCTTCCAAGGTATGGATAAGGGAACCACATGAAGCTGTGCTAGTTGTGTCATCTGTATCAGACTGAAGCAGAGAAGTAGCAGACAACATTAGGAAGACTAGCTTAGTAGATAACACCATGTTTGTTGTGACTAAAAGTAGTCTGTTTAAAAAACCAACCAACCAACCAACCAAACCCCCAAAAGTGTGCTTCTAATTGCGTTTCTGCTATTTTCCTCCACCTCCATTTTGGTCCGTGGCCAAGCCATGGAAAAACACCCAGGTGGCAAACTATGCCTTTTCTGACAGACAGCTAACCAAGATGGCCAAAAGGCAGGGACAGGCTATGCTGAAAGAAAGGGCTGTGCAGCATTAGGTGGGGGCTGAGCAAAGACCAGAGTCACAGAGCTGTAGGGAACTGGACTATTGGGAGCAGTGTGAGTAAGAACCATATTTGTGTTCAGCAGACGGCACCAAAGCGTGGTGGGAGAAGCACACAGTGGTGTTGGGAACTATTTCACAGTTGTGAGCTGTTAATCTATGGCTAGGAGCGGGGGGAAACCCCCAAAACTTCAAGACTGTCTATATGATGGAAGAGCAATGCTGATTATTCAGTAGCTAAGGATCTGGAGTATTTGACTCATTAATGCAGAAATGCAGTGCGTCACACAGTTCTGAGCTGGGGTCAGTTGCTTCAAAAAACATCAGCAAATGATGCAGCTCCCACAGCCCAGATGGTTTTCCCTAGGGTTAGACGTAGGTCATGCATGCAAACCACATGCATCGTGGCAGAAAACTACTTAGATTTTACAGGATAATCAAACTAGGCCAGGTTCTTTCTTTTCCATGTGCTCTAAGCATCAGCACACAGTGTTCAGCCTACATACACCTACCATGTTCTTCACACCCCTTCTCTACAGTGAAGCAGCCATTCTTTGCATTTACAGCAAACACTGAATTCATTCACAGAGCACCACATTGCTGTTGTGGAATTGCGGAGTGAAATCTGAGCTAAAGCAGCTGCCCTTTCTGTTGAAGATTCAGAGGGATGCCATGGTGGCTCCAGGTGGGAAGGCTTGCCTCATTCATCCATAGGCAGAACCACCTCCCCATTACTTTGGCAGCCACAGAAGCAGCTCCTTTTTATCCCCTCTCCCTGACTGGGAGCTATGAGTGTGAAAAAATATGGAGCCATCTGAAAGCATTTGCTCATTAAATAGCCAGTGCTCTCTTCATCGTCCCACAGGCAGACACTTGGGCCAGGTTGAAGATGCTGGGCAGACCATGTCCTAATACCCATCTGTCAGGGATTATCTGTAATAGGCGTAATTTTGTACCTAAGACTTAATACCTCTTTGCAGAGTTGTTTCAACTTTGGGGCAAAACTGTGACCTTTATTCCATCCACAAAAATTGTCTCAAGTATATACTAATGATCTTTAATGTCAGGAACATAGCAATGATTTTATAAACTATGGCTGTATTCACATATATTTCAAAATGTTTTAATCAATTATTTGCAGATTACATCCCACATTTGAATTCCACTGTCTCATCTTTTAACTACTACGTCAAAAATTGTGAAGCTAACAGAAATAAATTCTTTCACATCCTTTTCTTATGGAGAGTTGTAAATGCTACAGAGTGTAAGTTAGTTATTTTTAAATGATAGTTGTCTTTTATCAGTTATTTGGCTTCCAAAGGGGAAAAAAAAAAACAGTTTTGAATTTTTCAATGTGTAAAATTGATTTTTAAATGCACGGAGGGCAATTTTATCTTCTTTTGGTGAAGAAATAGGACAACTGTGATAATGCAAAGATAAGTTTTTTATTGAGGATAATACAGAAAAAAGTAATTGATAATTTTCTTAGATCCTACTATTTATAGCCTATGATTTGTTACTTGCCCTTTCTAATTTTTGATAATTGATTTTAATAAATTAATTACTAAGGCAGATAGCACAGATAATTTCCCTGAAACTAGTTAAAATCCTTTGTTATAATTTTATCCAAATTCTCTTATAGGTTAAAAATACCCATTTATGAGATGCAAGCCAATTACAGACTGGCATAAATAATAACAGTACTGAACATGACGTACAGGCTGCATGTAAAATTTGGGATTAAGGAACAAATTTAAGACTATGAACTTCACAGTTTGGCTTCTCTGAGGTTCTCTGCTGTTTGGTTTTAATGTATATGGGTTTAAATTCTCCAAGCTTTGAGATTATTTGAAAAGCTCAGAATTTCAAAGTAAAATTCACACAGAATTTAAAGAATTGCTAATACCCTGCTTACATGTGAAAAGCGGGATTTTAATGTATCAGCGTATTCGGTTCCAGTCTGAACAAACCCCCATGTCTTGCTTTGGGTCTTGTGAGTTTTAAATGGATTGACAAGAGCTCTTGAGAAAAAAACCACGGCAGCAAGGAATATTATGGAATATAGCTGCAGTTTTTTTGGCCACCCACAGACCATAAAAGGCTATTTTGGTCTCCATCCCCAGTCAGATTTTCAGATTACAAGCCATGGTTAGAAATGACACATTATTTTATATAAGTGTGCCAGTTACTGGTAAATCAAGTATTTTCTTGAAGTTTAGTTTAGACTAGTTGTGGGAAAACAAGAGGGAATATGTTCATTGACCTTTCTGGACTCAGTTGTGTGGATTATTACCAGTCTGTGAGTGGAAATTAAAAACAATACAAAGTCATCAGAAACTGGGAATGTGCTGCTCTGCATTTGTAACTCAATATAGGGAGTACCAAGGTGCTTACAGATGACCTTGTGACCTACTTATTATAAAGCGTGACACCTGTCCTTGAGGGACTTACATTTGCTATTCTGATTGCTATCTTTTCCACAAGTGGATATTGAAAATAGATTAATTCTGTTCTCATAGAGTCAATGAAAAACCCATCAGTGCTATATGTTTCACTTCAATTTCTTTGATATTCTGCTTAAAAAGATCTTCTTACAGACTAATAATGTCTTGTTAATGAGCATTTTTATGTGAATAAATAAGACCTGATACTTTGTAAGAATTAAAAAGACATTTAGAGCTCTATTAAAGGCACTTTGTCATTGAAAAAAGGAGTGCTTGTAAATGAAAATCAACCAAGCTTGGTTTCAGGTACAGATTTTCATATTCAAAATAGGGGTATACCTTGTCTTCATTTGCAGACTGAAGTGTGTTTCATATTGCTGATGGCTTAAAATGGATAAAGAGCAAGGTTCTGTGAAGGAAAGAATAGGTAACAGTGGAGAGCCCTGATGTGTTCCTAGAGATGCTAGGACCTGCTACATGAATGGAAAACCCACTGTTGCAGTGATATTGGATAAAAAGGCTCTCCCCTCTGCTCCCCAAAGCATGTGTAACATTTTTCTTACATATTCATCTTAATTGTCCACTACTACAGGTAGTTTCTTTCCCCATGCACTGTTTCAAAGCCTTAGTTCTCAGCTCTTCATTTCCCAGCACTTTCACAGTGAGGCTTATGTGTGACAGATGTATGCACCAGTGTTTGGCTGCCAAATGTCAGAATCACTGCCCACAATCAAAGTGAACTATAACTAGAAAAAAGATTTTGGGTGCTGTAATAATTTTGCTAAGGGAAAAGAAGACAAATGACCTCTTGCAGATACATAGTCAATACAGTTTTGCAAAGGATGTCACTCGCTTTCTTGTTGGGTGACATTCTTCCGTTCATCCCCATCTTTTTAAAGCAATGCCATTTTATCTTCACACTTAGCCTCTATTTTTTTCATTTTTAATGATGTTCCTCTTCTGTCACTCCACCCTTGTTGGTGACTTGTGTGGTGCCAGCCTGCTGAAGCTGCAGAACCTACACCAGAAGCCAACCTACCACCAACTTATGATGTGAAATTGCTCAATTAGCATTTCCAATACTACACAAAAACAATTCTGGCTCACCCACTCTGACTTTAAATGTTTATTCATGTTCTTGACTACATCCTCAGCTTACCTGAAATCTGATTTCTGTATATGTAAGAATCTTATGTTCTGTTCGTGCTGTCCAAAGCAAAAATACAACACAAAATTAACCTTCTAATCGTATGTAAGTCACACTTATTTCATACAATCATGTAGCATCAGTTTGATAATGATTAAAAATATTGCACACTGTTTTCACCTAGTTTGGTAGAGTTCATGTTCAGCATATTCTTACTGCTAATGAAACTTGTAATTAACACATATGTATTCTAATAAATGTAGGAATAGTTTGAAAGATTCTGCAGTGAAAATTATAACAACTTCCTCCTGCGAAAATGAAACTTTCTTGCTTGCTTAAACTATCCTACTCGTCATTGTCACGTAAGGAAAAAAAAGAGAGGTCTCCATGAAAGATGACAGATTTTCCTACAGGTGGGGGAACATGGCATGTAGTAATTAATCTATACCCAGGTTTGAGAGTGGTGTGTGTGAAGGCGGCTTCAATATTGAAAACAGAGGAAGTTGTCCCTGTTGGAATTTGAGTGTGGGACTGGCTCTAGCCAGGGTAGTTAAAAGATCATAAAATGTTATTTGTTTCCATTTTGTTTATAAACTGTGCTCTCAAGGGTTGTCGACTTTCTCAGCAGGGCATGAGCAAGGAGGGTTACAGTCCCGCTTTACTTCTGTGTTTGACTTTGAGTAGTTTTTGGTTCATTACATTTCATTTACTTCAATTCTCAGACATGTATTTTAATCATCCTAGTCCTAATATATGTATAGTTGTAATAATTTATTTTTTCAACCTTGTCATGAGAACTGTCAGTTCAAATGATTCAATCTTTCAGTAGAACCACAATAGGGCAGATAACTTGGTTGGCTTGCAGCTATCAAGAACCCTGTTAAAATCAATCAGTATTAAGAAACAGGGAAAAATAAGGATCTGTATCTCTAGATGAGAACCGACGCACAAATCTGTTCAGTTAGGCATGAAATCTATCACTGCATATTCTCATGCATTTATCAACTCAACACTTAACCATACTCTTCAGAACAACTCTATTATCTTTGCACTTAGCTTGCAGGAAGCCATCTTTTTGAATCCTTTTCCCCCTTAATGGCTCACTGCACATTATTGAAGTTAGTATTTATAAAAGGAATTCATAAGGAACAGAAATACTGGTTTTTGCACCAGCTTGGTAGAAGAAGACCCCTTAACTGTAAGATGTGTATGAAAATTAGGCGCACAAAGCCTAAACGAATTGAGAGGAAAAGGGCTGGCAGAGGAGCTACAGAAAAGCAAAGCTCAATCTCCTTTTACTAGCCTTTTAATTTTGACGACCCTCCCTGATATGCTTGGTTTCACTGCAGAAACACTCCCGAGAGATAAAACGGGGCCCAGAGGATGCGGATGAGGCCACGGCTGCTCCCCCCTCCCCCAGTCTAGCAAGGGCACCCTGACGGGCTGGCTCTGCCCCAAACCGCACTGGAGCAGAGCCTCCGTCTCCCCGCCGCGACGGCCGCCGGATTTCCCTGCCCACGGCCGCGGGATTTCCCTGCCCTCGCCCGCAGCTCCCCACAGCGTCGGCGGGCGGCAGCGAGGCAGCGCCGCGCCCGCTGCGGCCGAGCCCGGCTCCCGGCACCCGCCGCCGGGGAGCCCGCGGGGCTCGTTTCTCCCCGCAGCCGGCGCGGAGGAGCGGGTGCCGGAGGGGCGGCTCCGCTGGCGGCTCCCCTCGGGCTCCCTCTTTCTCCTTTTTCCTCCTGCGCTAATTCTCCTCCTCCCCCGCAGCCTTGGCGGAGGTGGGTCGGTGCCTGGTGGTCCCGGCCCGAGGGGAGAGCCAGCTTCCCCGCCGCGGCCGCCCCTCACCGGCCTGTACGTGTAGAGGGTGTGTGCACATACATCTATCTATATATGTACTTTTTATTTTTATATATATATATGTGTGTGTTTGCGTGCACATCGCACTGATCTACCACGTTATACCGTATGAATTCAGCGCTGCCCGACGGGGAGGGCGATGCCTGCGGGGTGATGTCCAGCCGTGTGCCGCTGCTAGAGGCACGGACGTGCGGAGGAACAGGGAGGGGACCACACAGGGGCTTTAGCGGGGAGCACCCCCGCACACTTTGCGCCTTTTGGGCCCCCTCCTTGCCCAAGGCTGCCCGGGAGAGCGAGGCTCGCTGTGCTCCGGTATGGGCTGGGGGCCACAGAGCCGTGGCCCGGGTTAGTAGCTGGGAGACGGGGGGGGAAGGTCGCGCCCGAACCGGCGAAGGGATAAAACCGGCACCAAATGTCTTTCAAGCATGGGGGTCGATGTATTTTCCCTCGGGCGAGCGGTCAGTCTAGACCCACTCACGCAGCCAGGAGAAACGGCAGCCGGGGAAGTTCAGCAGAAGCGGGGACTCACTGAGGCAGGAGAGCGGGCGGACAACTTTCCCGCCCGGGGAAGGGGGAGAGCCGACACCCGCAGCTCCCCAGGACAGGGGAGGGCTCCGCCGGCTCCAGGCGAGCGGGCTCCCCCGCGGCCCGGGGGGACACCGCCGCCCCCCAGCGGACCGGCAGCTCCGGCGGCGCCGAGGCCGGGANCCCTTGCCTCGCCTCGCCTCGCCTGGCCGCTCGCCGCCGCGGAGGGGCGGCGCTGCCTCCCCGCACTCCCCCGCCCGGCGCCCCCGCTCCGTCTCCGGGAAGGGCGCGGGGAGCCCCACGCTCCCCCTCGGCGCGGCGGCGGAGTTTGAGCCGGCGGCGGCGGCTTGGGTGCGATGCCGTGTTAGCCGGCGGCCCGCCCCCGAGGTAGCGCCGGCGGGAAGGGGCGCGAGTTGCCGGGGCTGTGGCTGGCACCATGGGCACCGGGCTGCGGGGCGCGGCGGCCGGGCTTCCTGCGCGCTCCGGCTGAGCCCGGAGATGTGCCGGCGCCCTGTGGAAATATTTTGGAAATAGCGCGGAGCGGCGGCCCGAGGAGGACGAGCGGCACAGCGTTTCACCAGCTGAGAGGAGGTCGCCCGGCGGTGGTGTACAGGCAAGTAAGTGCTGCTTTTCTGCTGTCTTTTCCCTGCCTTACCTTCGTCTGGAGTGACTTTTTTTTTGCAGCTGTTGGTCGCCCGCTCCTGGTTTGGAGGCAGGGTGGTCGACGGCGCCAGCGGCAGTTTTCAGGCGTTTAGGTGGCGGGGATTGCAGGGGACCCCGGCTCCAACTCTGCCGGAGTTCGCCGCGGGCATCCCGCCGGTGCGGTGCTCCGGCGTGGTAGCCGGGAGGGAAGCACAGTGTCCCAGTGCTTCCCACTTCTGCAACTGTAAGAGATGATGCCTTCTTATAGGCGTTAATATAAATGCCTTCTTCTTTGTGCTGAGCTATAGCTAAATTGTAGGAGTCTCTTAATTGCTTTCCATCTGTCCTTGTAGGAGAGAGGCAGGGTGTGTGTTAACCTTTCAGACCCACTTACGGATTAAGATAGTGAACCCAGAGTTTTGATTGTTATGCCTTTAACTTTCTCGTGCCCTACCTGGTGGTTTTCTTTGAGATGCTCTTGCTGTGAGGATATGGTTTGCCCAGCCTTGTTTGTTTGCTTACTTTTAGCCTGTGGATATTTATTGCTATACTTGACATTGCCATGAAACAAAAATTGGACTGTAATTTATTTCAGTATATGGAGCATGGTTTTCAGGCAGGGGACTAATTCTGGTCCCGGAGGAACTCCTCTTCAAAGGAGGAGGCCCATGGGGCTGTAATCTCTTGCTAAAAACTCAGAGAGCTCAGAGCAGACCTGTCACACTGCAGAAATGAATTCTTCTGTTCACCTTTCGGCACTGATAGCGTATAAGCTAAGCAGCCTGCCTTCCCATATCTATGAAACACCTGTCTCTGAAACGCAGGGGATAGAGATGTGAATTCTGGGCAGGTTTGGGAGAAGACAGAACTTCAGACAGTGTTTAATTAAGTTTGATCTTATTGATTTCCTTGGTGTCTTCTCTATGAGCCTGAAAACTACAATATTTTACCGTGACCTTGATGTACGTTCTGTTCTAATGCGAAAGCAGCACAGAATAAAAGCATTTACACAGATTTATAGCTCCGCTCTGACATTTCACTAAAAGCTCAGTCAGTTCCAGTGAACGTGGTAGTTTCAGCAGGGGCACTGGGCATGGTATGTGTGTGGGAAATAACTTGGGGAAATAGCTTGTTAATAGTGATGAAAGTATAAGTTGCAGTGTTGGAAGCATACGCTCCTGCAGAAATGTCACTGTGTGTGAAATGTTTGTGGAGTTTTGGATATTTCATTTTCTAATCAGTGAGATCTCTAGCGAAGGGGGTGTGTGGGTGTGCATGGCAATCTCAGAGCTTCCCAGGTTAATGCCCTTTGATTTGTCAGCAGCAAGAGACCTTCTTATGCAGCAAAATGCACATTTTTAGATAGATGCAATATTGACATAATAAGATTAAAGGATGTTGGGATGGCAGTACTGTGAATGTGTAACTAACTCAAGTTTATAGCAGGAAGATAAAGTAAGCCTTTCCCGTAATGGTGGATGGAGCTCACTGTGGGTAAGCTGGCTGAGGGGAATGTCATTTGTTTCAGTGCAGTTTACGGAGAGCTTTCCTGTAGTTCGTATTTCCGACTCTCTGAAGATACTGTGAAACACAATTAGAATAACTGTTGCTAGACAGTGGGATGCAAACCTGTCCATTACTTAAAACACTCAGCTGCTTCTGTGTCATATCAAAAAAGTACAGTTTTTAGCAAAGTCTGCCTATGGTTTTATTGTAGTAATTCCTTCGTCTGTTGCAGAGTGGCAGGCTTTCACTAGGCATGTGCAAGGGAGATCGTAAAACACTGAAGCGTACATTGATCTGGAATTCATTTGGGCTATATATTACATTTGTGTTTTCCACAATTAACATAAGTAACTGCTTATACCTGATTATGTAAATAAATGGGTATTAAAAATTGTATCAGCTTTTGTCACTTTTGATGTTATAGACCCCTTTTCTTTTTAGTCCTTCAAACTAATCTAATGCTATACTCGCTCTTTGCCTGGAGAGGAAGAAAGCATAATTTAATGATGTGTCATTTGGCTTTTGCAGTATCTTGTCCCATAGCTATGAGATAATCTAATGAAGGTCCCTGTCACTGGATTAAAGAACATGCTGCTGTAGACTTTCACTTATGGCCAGGTTTTCACTCTCTTATATGGCCAAAAACTGAGTTTTCACAGGGTCTGACAGAAAAAAAGAAATGTTTCTTTTTCTGATACAAACTTGAAAAGAAAGGGCAAGGCAAGACCTGAGGTCTTGAAGGATATATTTACAAAGTGACAACTTGTAAGATATTAATTAAACCCCTTTATCTTCACACATTTTCTCTTTGACTTGGTGCTTGTCAGAAAACCTTTCTGCATATTTATACTTCAGTTTAAAATGTGTGTAGTTCTTAATTTTAAAAACTCAGGAGTGGCTGTCATGCAGTTCACTGTAAGGCTATTCTAGTATCCTCTTTAATGTTCTGTATCCCAGTTTGCTTGTATCTTTTGAATCAAAGATTTCCAAAGTACAGTATATTCAACTTTATAGCATGCATTTTTATTTTAATACTATGCAATCTCTTTAATCGAGAAGATGCTGACTTGATTCAGAAATTTCAGGGCAAGCTCAGGGATTACATTTCTTTCCTGATTTTTTTCATGTTTGCTCAGACACACTCTTTGTCTTGTCAGGCATAACTTTCATGAACTGACAGAACGACCTGTAAGCAAAATTAAACATATCAACAGTTAAGCATGTTTTTTCTTGTCGGCCCAACCCAATTGAGTGTGTCATTTCTATTTATTCATCCTAAATCGAATATTAAAACAAACAAAAAACCAACCAAACAAGAGCTGTAGTCTGCTCTCAGTACTTCCCTCTGAAGTGCTCAGATAAGTACCATTTCTTCATGCTCATAATTTAGCACTGGTCCTTGTGCTTGAGCTACTGGGAAAACTGCAGCACTGTCAGTATTTCTTACTGGTAGTCATCACCAGGTTTGCTTCCATGCATTGTTAAAAAGGTAAGGAGTTGTAGTGAATAATAAGAAGAGTCAAATGGATTTAACGTGTAGTCTTTCTTGGCCCTTCTCATGGCTGTGCTTTCAGTTCAGGTTTCCAGGGAGGGGACTGGATGTGGGTGGGTTGAATCCTAATTTGAGTCTGCTGCATCAACAGGTACCTCTGGCAGGATGCTGACATTGTCTCAGCATGATTACACAGCCGACCTTCTGTATCTGCCCTGAGTTTTACCTGCTGTAAATGGAAGAGTCAAAAAGCCTTACTGTCATTGTGGCCAAACTAAATTTTCTGCATTCCTGTTGCAGATCAGAGGAAAGAGAGAAAGCACACTTAAAAAAAAAAAAAACAAACCCAAAACAGATCATGCCTCAAAGATACAGCTGTAATCAACACCCGGGAATGCAGTGGAGACACAGCCAGTGAAATTCACATATATATTTAATTGTCCAAGGGAGAAATTACTATCCATCCTGAGAGATTCATTTAGTAGGTGACGTGTCTACTCCTTATGAAGAAGAGGAACTATGTGATATAGAAACAAAGCTTTTTTCCACTGCACACTTCAGATGTGGCACACTCTGTCATTTGGGACTCTGAGCCTTATCTTCAGTAATTAGCTCAAGTTGGCCAAAAGTGGTGGAATGCTTGGTTGTGTGATGAGTCTGGTGGTGCAGGAGCCAAAGGCTGGGTTGTTTCCTGGAGATTTGCTCTCTGTAATTTATTAAAGTAATGGGTAGAGGGAGACTAATCAAGAAGAGTGTTTGGGATGAGATTCATTTCACGACTTGTTACCCAGTTTGCTTTGGGTAGTGTTGGACAAAACCCTAGAAGTTCTTAACTCTGATACTAATGTGAGAGTAATAGTAGATTTGAGTTACATATCTGTAATTGTTCTAAATTATGGGGTTTTGCATGTGAGGCCAAAACATGGATAAATGATACTGCTGAACAAGGTTTGTTGTGCCACTCAGGTATTAAGAATGACTTTAATGATAAGTCATGGATGGTTTGTGGAAGGCTGATCTGTAGCTTCCACTGTGAAAAGCAGGAGGTCCTGCATGCCAGGAGCTGAACACAGCATGTCCGTCTTTGAGGGTGGAAGTGGGTGTTCCTGGAGTGGAACAAGCCCTGGAGCAGAGTGAAAGTCTGACACTGAGCTTGCTGGGTGCTTTTCAGCAGCCACTAAAATTCCCGTGTGAGATGTGGTTGAGGTAAAGGCACTGCTTTGATACTGGCGCTGATACTGAGTCTGTGAAAGAACTCATGGCTTCAGAGATGCCATGAGTGCAATTGGTTGTTGGCTCAATTGATTATTCTGAAGACAGTCATAATCTAGATCTCAAGTGTTGATTTTTTTTTTTTTTCTTTCCCTATGAAGTATTTGTTAATTGCTGTGAGATTTGGGTCTTCCTTCCCTGGTTGGGTGAGGTTTTAGTTCAAAGGTATGCTTTTAAAGCTGATGACATCAAGCACTTCTGAAGTGTTCATTGCTTGGAGCTTCTGGGATAATGTTATCAGAGGAGGAACACTTTATTCATTGGGTTATTCTAAAGTTTGGGTTTATTATATTTTTCATTCAATCTCAAACAATGTATTTTTTTCAAATAGTGGACAGTGTACTGGTTTTTTGTTGAAGAATTTAGAAATTGCTCTTTAAGTAAATTTTATATTGCTTTTGATCAAATTATATAAATAGACTTAGATTTAACTGTGAGCAAAGGCTGTTTGAATAAAACAAAACGCATGCCTTTTCCCCTTCGACCTGTTATATTAAATTTATTTAAAAGAATACAGATATCCATGAAGAAGTAATGTTGATGACATTAATTTTTCTTCACCTTTCTGTCAAAAACTAAAGGGAATCCGAAACTGTCCTCTGTGGATGACAGAATCTGACAAGTGAGAGTAATCCCACCCTCTGATTCTTTTCTCAATGTAAAGAGTATTTTGCTATTTTTATTGAATTTAGTGTAAAATTGTCAGTGATTTCAACAGGTATAATACTAAGTTCTTGGAAATCTTCTCAAAGCTTGATATTCATACATCATATAGTTGTTAATGTTTGCCTTAATATAAAGCATTGATTCTTAATTACAGAATTGTTTCTGAAATTATTTTTATGAAATGCTTCGCTATTTCTAAATATATCTTCATTCAAAATTATGTGAGATAGCTTTTTCTAGTCAGTCTACATGGCAAAATGTTTTGATTGACTATTTTAGCAGTTGTGAATAATGAACTGTATGTTTCAGCTTCTGCAACACAAATGGACATTGATTTCCTTTGGCTTGCTTTTGACCCCTAAAAAAGTAAAGCAATTAGAATTATGCTTGTAAGAGAATTCTTTTCTCTCTCTCCTATCATTTGATATGTATTATAAACAGCCTTTGAGAACTGATTTACGTTAATCAGTTTTTTTTCAAGTGCAAAAGGAGGGGGAAATCTACAGTTGTCTTGCAGCTCTAGGTTTCATCACACACAGCTCTCTGCCTGTATCCATTACCAGTTGGTGTCACAGCTGTATGTTCCTGAATGCAGCAGAATTCACATAGAGTCCTTCACACAACTGTTTTAATCGGTTATTAAATGGCAGCCATTTATGCGGCAGTATAAGGGTTTGGTCCATGCAGAGCACTTGTCATGTAACAAAACACACACTGATGCATGCGTAGAGCTCTTCACTGAAGATAGATTCTGAGTAAAAATCAGCGTCAGACCTGTGTCTCTATGGGTTTTAACATTTGGAGTGCCTTTGTTCTCATTCTGTGGGTTATGTGTTTTGCTTTTTTATGAAACAACTTTATGAACACAGAGTGTAACATATAATAAAAAGTAGTCTTTTCAAAACCAATATTAGGCTTTAATAACATGGAGGAATGGATGTAAATGCAAACTGGGGTCATAGTTCCGAGGAGCTGGAGCAGTTAACAGATTACGAATGGGGCATGACTGACCACTGCCAGGGGTGCAGTTAGTGGCAGGGCTCCCTGTCGGCAAACGAAGCAACTCTATTAATGTAGGTGCAAAAATAGCTATGCTATTGCTTTTTCAGCTGGTGGAACTTCTCAGTCAGATACAGTGACATTCATGAAGGAATTTTACTGCAGGAAGCCTGCTGTAACTGTACTAGACTTTTCCAAGCAAAGTATATAGAAATCACGACAGCATCTGATGATTACCACCTCTCATTTTTCTTTGACTCATTGAGAGCAAGAAGGACCTTCCTGGATAATTGAATGCACAAGTAGAGAATTTCTTTGTACACTATGTCATTAGTCTTTCAGCTAGTTAATTCTTAAGCATCTGTAGTAATGGTTCATCATATGCTTAAACTCCTGTCTTATGCAGTTGTGAGGTTGTCTGGGCTATTTTCTTGGGATGTCTTAATTAAAATTGCCTAAATTTCAGTCTATTAATCTGTTGATACAGCAGCTTTCCTTTTGACTACATTAAATAGTAATCTGAGCTGATCTTACTGATCAGTGATTGTACATTCTTTTTGTTGTGTTATTATCTATGTCCTCGATACCATTTATATACCTATATATGTTTGCAAAGTTATCTTGATAGTTTAAAAAAATCCCACCTTCCTATTTTTCGGAGATGGAGTATACGATTATTCATTGCATGCTTAGATTAATGGAGAAATCCAGTTGTTAACAGTGATTTGGTACTGCCATTTATCGCTATGCTCCTACACAACATGCCCTTTCATTGTACCTCTTATTGCCTCTTTTTTAACCTCTTCATAATGATATTACGATACTTTTTCCTGAAATGAAAATCTCAAGGTTAATCTCAAGCATTATTTATTTTCCTCATGTAGTACATTTTGCATCCAGTTGATCTTGTAGTTTTTTGTGTTCTGCTTTTGTGTTTCTATGTACAACTCTTTATTAAGATTAATATATTATCCTTTATATGCTGTGTGTTTACAGGACTGAGTCCATGGCTTTTCCTCTTTGGAATCAGACTTGATTTTTCCTTTTATAGTTAACTCTTTGCTATTA
This sequence comes from Pelecanoides urinatrix, assembly GCA_013400755.1. Classification (NCBI taxonomy): domain Eukaryota; kingdom Metazoa; phylum Chordata; class Aves; order Procellariiformes; family Procellariidae; genus Pelecanoides; species Pelecanoides urinatrix. The sequence goes on along the minus strand of VZTQ01000168.1, from coordinate 24,189 downwards.
TATATTAGCTGCAATTGTCTAACAACAACAAAGATAGACTTTTTTGTGGAAAAGCATTTTGGGAAATGGGAAAAGAAAATATTTGGGGACTGGTTCTCTTTTGGCAAATTGCAAGAACATCATCCAGCTGAATTTAATTCATCCTACTGAAATTAATTGGACTTTTTCAGTTAAGTTCATACATTGTATACAGACCCATTTTTTTCAGTATTGAACAAGATTACTTAGGTCTTACTACTTTAAAATATATTTTTAGGTTTTAGACCTGAACTAGCTCATTTTTGCCTAAAAATGATAATTTTGATACAACTTTATTGTTTTCTGCAAGGAAATAAGGATTGAGAGTATAGTTTGAATATACAGAAAAATTAGTTTTAGGGTAGAGAATATTACAGAGTAGACCTTATCATGTCACATTTGGGGAGGAGTGGAAAGCCTGCTTGGTGCAACCACTCACCCTGTTGTGTTGTTGCTGTATTGAATATTGTCTCTAAAAAAGCCCAAGATCATAATCTTAAAATAATTGCTGTACAGCTACTGTTTTTTATCAAAAGGAAGATGGGAAACTCTGCAAAGCAGTAAAGGTACTAACATGTGGATTGGTTGATGTAGCTGGTTAAGGAAGAAGTCTGTCATTCTGAGACAGAGAGAGATGTCCCTCAGATTCCTGTTTGGCAGGTGAAGTGAGTTTGGGGATGATGGTAAAACTCAGGAAATGGTTTAAATATCAATCCCTGATCTTTGAGTAAACGCTTTGTTAAAATAGAGTGAAAAGAGGAGTTGTATCCAGTATGGCTGAATGGCCAGTGCAGGGGGAGGACATCCAGTTCTGAGAGGGTCATCTGGCAATGGACCTGAACCTCTGCTCCCTCAGCCTCCAGGCTTTGCGGCTGAGATGTTTGGCAGAAAGTATGGGATGTCAGTATTGGAGCAGTGGAGAACGACTCTTGTGGCATTTTTTGTTAGCTCTTTATTTCAGCCTTGTGAAACCAGTAGTTTCAAGACAGCCTGTTTTTGTGTAGGTCGTGAATCCAATCAGAGTGATCTGGACAAGCTCCTGTGAAGCTCTTGCTGCTGGGAGAATGGATTTAAGGAATTTGCAGGCTGGTACAGCTTCCTATTAAGCTCCTGACACCCAATGGGGTTTAGCATTGCATGATGCTGTGTTTTAGGGGTAGAGTTTTCTTCCAGTCGATACAGACCAACACTTTTGCAAGAGGCAGTCCTCAGAATATGGCACCTGCTTCACCAATTTATATTATTTTCTAACAAACTTTTCTTACAAGAGTGTTTGCTATAGTAGATTCAAACAAAAATGCCTTTTGATGGTTTTATTCTGTGTTCAGCTTCAGGACATGTTTATATTCTTAAACATTATGAAGAAATGTGATGCCTACCTATCCTGAAAAAGTGTATCAGAGAAGAATCAAATATATTTTGTACTGGATAGCAGTAGGGAAAGACTAAGTAGTGCGTATTTGAGAAATATCCCCAGACTTAGTACATTCCGTCTAGTACCGAAGGGGACAAACTACAAGAATTTGTTGTCACAGGAAATCACAATCAGGAACCTGCATATGCAGGTGAACATATCTATATGTGCTTTCTTAGAAGAAGATGTGATGCAGCGGTTGACCTTAGACATCATAACTCTTTATGCAGGGAGAGATGGTACCTTTAATGAGAATTCCTCACCCTAACTATGCATACTATGGTAGAGCCAGGAAGTATTCTCTGAATCTCAACACTAAAATCTTAAAGAAACCTATAAGCATCTTTTCCCTACTTCTTTCTTAAAGGATTTAATTTAAACAAAGCTTTCCTTATGTTAGTGAAATGTTTAACGAGTAGAGCACAAGCCTTTTACGGCTTATAATGTGTTACGAAGGGGAGTGGTAATGACCATTCAGCAGATAGAGCTACAAGCTCTGTAAGTGTTATAAAATGCAGATAAGATGTCACATACAGCTGTTCATTAGAAAGAGTGATAGTAGGTGTTTAAGGATACTGGTAGGGAACTCTGCTGTTTTTCACTCTGGATTTTTTTTGCCACCTTTTACTCTCAAGAGCATAAAATGACATAACACTTTCCCTGTTACCTACTGCATGGTAGAACTGACTACCATGTGTATACAGCAGTATGCCTTCTATACAGTTCTTTGATGGCCGCAGGACTGTAAGCCTGAGATCACCAGTAGCTGGGGTCATAAACATCTAAATAGACTGTGTGAAAGAAGGCAGAAAAATACAGTGGGTTTGCTTTTGCATTCTTTATGCTGTGATAGAGAGAGGATGTGTATAACCCTTGAAAAGAAGAAAAGGTGAATAGCTGCATTTCTAGACAAAGCAGAGAGAGAATTGCAAGAAGGACAGAAGCAAAATATTTGGTGAGAGCTGCTGTCTGTGTTCCTGAGGGGAAAGTGGTGCTTCCCAAGATGGCAATTGTTCAGTAATATACATCTTTGAAATATGGACCTGCTACTCATGCAGAAGAGTTCTGCCAGAAGCATGTTCCCTGTCCGTATGAGAAATGTCTGGGAAATACTATCTGTGTGATTGTTCTCCAAAAGTCCCATAAGTTCCCCATATTTAAAGCAGGACCTCACGCGCAGGAATTCAGTTGCATCCTTAGGCAGACCACTCACTTCTGTGGGTCCATTTGGGGATGTACTTGAGATGCTCTGGTTCTTCAGGCTGTCTGAGATTGGCCTCTTACTGCACAAGAAGGAAAATGGAAATTGGTGAGGTCCTCAGGTTGTCTCATGTTAGGAGAGATGCAAAGGTGGCATCATCAGATTTCTCTTCCTTTTTGCCCTGCCATACATGTATATACATGTATCTCTGGCTCAAGATAAATGCTGCGATAAATTAGGCTTCATACACACGCCTGTTCTTACAACAGACTCTACAGTGCTCAGAAGTCTGTGGAGGTTAAGCGGAGTTATGGATCTCATTCCACAATTCTAATTTCCTTAGGAAAATTGTCTGGGCACCTTCCTTTCTAGCAAGTAGAGCTGGAACAAATAGCTGGAACCACCTCTAAAGGCAACTGCAAAAGTGTAAAATTAAGATTGTGAACTTTCTAAATACTAATTCTGCTTCAGAGAAAGTAGATGAGAAGGAGGCTGCTTTCATGGGTCAAGTGTCAATATTACTCCAGTTACAAAGTGATACACAAGATTAACTTACATTTCTCATTTTATGGCAGCAGACTTGTCTTTTCTGGATGGCGAGAAGTATTTTAGATCTTCCTACATATAGAATCTCTCTCTGCAGGCATTTAAAATAATGGGAAAACCTCTGCACAAAAGCCCACAAAAAACATGCAGTACTTTGAAGTTTCACAATTACAGCTAAATTTCATTTTGTGCAGGTTTATGACATGTAAATAGCTGGAGATGCTACTGCAGGGAAAGCTAGTCCTTTATTTTTAAAAATATACTTCTGTAGTAGTAACCTCTATTTATGAGTGTATAAACTGTCCTGCTGTGTGTTCAAGACCTATGGTTTTGCCCAAAACGCCTGTCTGTTTGTTTGTCAAAGCTTTTTGTTAGCTTAAAAAGAAGGTATAATTATGTAAATGCCATCTTTTATTTGAAAGATTTTTTTTAACACCATCCATCTGAAATACAGTATTGTATTTAGAAATTATGAGAAACAACCTGAAAACATTCTTTTAATTACCACAGAGTAATGCTGGACATCAGCTCTGTCAACCATGGAGAGGATGTTCTTCTACCGCAAGCTCAGTTTTCATCAGTCTGGGAAGCCTTTGATTTACTGAATATGCAAGGCAGCTTCTGAAGTGTGAAATGATTTATGTGATGGTCCCTTCCATCTGAGTAGCTACCTGGTATCTGGGGGCTTGCTGGAGTGCTCCCATTGAAAGAAGATAGAAGATGCATATCGGAGATTTCTGTGGTGGCACCCTTTTTATTTACAAAGATTGGACATAATATTTCTGTTGCAGGTCAATGAACATGCTGCAGATAGTTGCTTGTGGCAAAAACCACCTTTGGGGTAAGCATTGTGCCCCACAAAGCTCAGGCTCTGTTTTTTCTCACAACCATGGCTGACACAATGTCTCTGCCTGTCTCCCTTCTAGCATGTTGTGGCCCGTCAAGCCTTTAGCTCCTGCATTTGCAGTCAGTGAGCACCAGGAAGGCCATGCATTAGGTTCCTTCTGGTTGTCTTCTTGGGTGGTAGCTTGCAGGAGAGTATGTGATTAGTCATGGTTATTTATGAGATTCATAGTTCTCAGACTTAATTGCTGGAAACCCATGAGATCTTCAGCATAATAAACCTATAATGGCATGATACAATGATACAAAAGTATGTAATTCAAAGAAGAAATGGTAAGTGGAGAAATATTTCTTTGTTGTTCACGTGTACAGCAGTGAGCATAGATGGTACCTTTTTGAGGTACAAGGTGCCATCATGACAGAAGTAAAAGTGACTTGAGTTACAAAGACTTGTCAACTCATCTGTAAAACTTCAGTTATAATGTTTGTTTCTAGTTCTGGTTACTGACACATATATACAGAGAATATATTTCTCTTAAATTGCCATAAGGTTTAATTTTGCTTTTCAGCCAACTTTTCCCTGAAGGGGAATGAGCTTCGCATTTGTGATTTCCTTCCCCAGTATTTCTGTTGTATGCTGTATACTTGACAGTGTATGTTTCTAACATATATGTGTGTATACATGTGTTTGTAATAGACATGTCTATATATCTGTGTTAAATATGATATACTAACTGCTTGTCAGCCTTGATAGCCCTGGAATTTGGAAATTGATAATAAACCCTTCTTTGATCATCACAGTGGCCACATTACGTGGCTGGATGTTCTTGTGGCTTCTTTTAGACCTACCTAAAGCACACGGTGGCCTGTGCTTGTACAGGAATTGACCCTCTTTCAGATAATCTTTCTCACGCTGTGTACCCTCCTCAAATCTATTCAGAACTGCAAGTGAGGATCATCTTCCTGTTAAATCTTCTCTTTACATGCCTCTGCTGGTTGCTTCTCCCTCACATCAAGCTGAAGCTCCCTCTTTGTTTTCAAGGGTTTTGCTTAGTAAAGCTGAGCATTAGGTGCTGTATTTGGCAGCTTACTGAGATTTTTGTTCTTACCACTGGTCCACCACTGTCTGAATTGCCTGTTCTGTCCCTTGAAATTTCCATAATACTTATTTTTCTGTCCCATATGAAAGTAAAAATGCTCTACTTGAAAATCTGGTTTTATAACTTCCAGTTGTCATCTTAACTTCTACTAGGATGCTTGCAGATGGTTTCCATCTGGAACTGGTTTCAAGCCTAAATGAGAAGTTTTCTCAGTGGTTCATTTTGAATAGTTTTATATGAATAGTTTTATATAATTCAGTGAGATCTTAATGCCTAATTTTGAGTAACTGAAATTTTGCCTTTTTTTTTCATTTTTGTCCTGCTAATCCATTCATAGAATCTACTTAATGTATGCTGTTGTGTATTAAAACATCCTGGCACAAAGCATGAAAATAGCATTTCTTGTTTCAATAACTATGCTTAAATATTTAATTTAAAACTATTTAATATACATTTATTCAGTGAAATTGCAGATGCTTGATGTGAATGTTTTTAGACATCTGCCTTTAGGCAGTACGTACCAGACAAGGGCACATTACCTGGAAATTTACTTTCAGCTTGATAAAACGTCCCTGTTTTGTTTATGGATGAATCGTCAGCATTTGACAGCAGTCGTGGCAATGGTTGGTGTTAGATTCCTTGGACTTAAATCTGTTTCCATTTATTCAGCAACAGAAAATTCAAAGTGCTAGTGTCAAGAGTTGAGTTTAAAAATACGGGAAAAGGACTTAAGAAGAAACAGCTTGAACAACTGAAATTACGCATATCAGTTTGAATGTATAGTGAATTTTAAAAAGCATTGAATTAGTGAAGAGATATTTTACTCTTGAATCCAGTCTGTGAAGATGTGAAGTGTGGGGAGACCCAAAAAGAAGATGTGGATCCTTGTGTGTGCTGAACCATCTCCTGCCTGAGACACCATCACGGTCATGAAATGTTGGTGTGGGCAATGAGCACTCAACCAGACAGTGCTGGATGGCTGCAAAGCTAACCTACCTCCTCCCCTTGAAAACAAATCTTGGTCTGTTTTGTTTTTATACTGCATACTCTCTTCCTCAGAGTTTGTAGTCCAAATATCTCATAGCAAATGAGCATACTGCTGGAAGAAAGGAGTGGTGAACCCTTCTAAACTAAAAAGAACCTGGGCTGGGAGGTGGGTTAATGTGTGGGTTTCATGGGCTGATCAGGAGCTGTGTGAACAACTGATAGTTAAACTGGCCTGTTACGATTTTTTTTCAAAATTGTCTTACCTATTATTTAGAGGAATTTTACCCCAAACTTTTCTGTGTAATATATTTCATTACTGAAGTTTAAGTAAATTTCAAAACTGTAAGTTGTTTTAATTTAAACTTAGTTATTTCAGTTTGGCAATGTCAAGTCTACTCAATAGAGTGAGATCTCAACAAGGAACTGGAACTTCTGAATTAGATTTACTCTGTGATCACCCCATAAGCTTGAGCAAGTTGCATAAATTTCTTTTGGCTCATTTATCCCATTTAGCTTAAATTCATACTTCCTGGACACATAGGTTAGTACTTTGAGACTTCATTAGTGAATGGTTACATAGAGGTTTATTCCCAGAAGTTAGAGACAGTGGAGGCACATAGTGTGTTAGATATCGATTTACATGTGTTTTTCATTTCTCAAGAGTATTTTGCATGATCTAGTAGCAAATTTCTGTATACTTGAAGTCATTGCTTTCTCTGATGTATTATTACCTTTTGGAAGAACATTACACAAACCTGGAAAATGATTTGATTTGTTGCAGGAGCATTTAAAATAGATTTGTCTAAATCTGTTCTTGACATAAATTAAATTTTATATGAAGTCATATTTGCTCGTTTTCCAATCTCTGTCTTAATTGATACATTGTAAGGAGGAACATTTGGAGGTCTTAGGATTCATGCACTATAATAAGCACTTAAGGAATCTCTCTGCAAGCGTTTTGTCTGCGAATAGATCCACAACTGCTAAATAAATTTATTCTTTTTCTACTACAGCACTGTAAAAGGAAAAAATGGACTGTTATTTAGAGAGCTATAAATTCCCAAAATAAATTGCATTTTGTTTGTATTTAAACAAACAGCTGAACGTATGGGATAGTAACCTGTGCTGCTTCTTAAGTGTCAACTTAAAAAAAATTCCTTCTCCTACGTTAGTTTCAAAACTGCTATAATTCCATGGCAAATCTGGATATGGATTTGATATGATGTTACTTTTTTCCTGTTATGGGAAAGAATTAAAATAAAACTGAAATATGACAGTAATTTGAATGAAAGTGGAAAGATAGCCTAGTATGAAGCCAGCTGGAAAACACTGTCAAACTATTAACACTTGCTTCAGTCTTGCTGTGGGCAGACTTATGCTAGCACAAGTCTCTGGCTCTAGCATTGGCCAACACATAGACTTCCAGATCACGCACCCTTGTGCAACATAAACTCTTGAATTCCTGCTTTGCTATTATTTACAGCTGTAGGTAGTTTTTTTGCCGAGGCATAAGATTTTGAGGGAATGATACTAGTTTACAGAAATGAAATTGTTGTTAATAAGAATCAGATGTTTTGATAAGAAACCAGAAAGGGGCTAGGATGACTTCACCATTGTCCTGGTCCCGGCTGGGACAGGGTTAACTTTCTTCCCCATAGCTTGGGGGTGTGTTGTGTTTCCCTTGCCTGTGAAAGGAGCATTAATGGCCCACTGATGCTTTGGCTGTTGCTGGGTGATGCCTGCATCAGGGTGGGGGGAGCACCCAGCTGGCCAATGGGGTATTCTATACCATGTGACATCATGCTCAGTATAAAAACCAGGTGTGTGGGGGGCCTCGCCCCCCGGTTCGGGACACGTGGTTGGCGGTCGGTGAGCAGTTGCATTGTGCATCGTCTGCTTTGTATATTCTGTTATTGTTGTTGTTCCCATTTGATATTATTGCTGTTCTACTTTTGTTTTATTTCAATTATTAAACTGTTCTTATCTCAACCCGGGAGCTTTCCTACTTGTACCCTTCCAGATTCTCTCCCCCATCCCACTGGTGAGGGAGTGTGAATGAGCAGCTGCATGGCGTTTATTTTTTGCTGGCTGGGGTTAAACCATGACAACCATCTTACCAAATATTCATGTTCTGGCAAGACCTCTTCTAATCTATTAGGCATGTGCATGTAGAATTGGTGACAATTACTGTGTAAACAGCATAGTAGTAAGTGTAAGGGTGTCATCCCCTTAAAAAAGAGAGAACTGTCCATCATGATCCTGTCTGTCCCATGGCACCTTGTCAGTGAGTCATTCTGTAGGGCGAATCAGCGAGCAGGTGTATTAGTTGCTGATGTGAGACATTAAACAACTTATAACTTATGTTTTGCTACCCTTGCACACAATATATGCCCTTTAGCAAAGATTTCTAGTGCCATTGCCTTTCTCTTCCACAGCTGCCTTCTTATAAGGCAACAACTGTAGTTGATACTCAGCCTGCCCCACCGTTAAGGCCATGCTTGGCTTAATAAGAAGTTACCATTTCAATACAGTATTTTGGCATAGCATTGGGGATTGCGTAATGTTTTCTCTTTAAATAGGATAATCCAGTGTGGTCTTGCATGAATTACACTTACGTAAGTAGTTCTGTGGTCCCACCACTGTAGGACCTCGTTTTCTCCACAGCAGTGAGTAATCCTGCAAGTAGTGCTTTCATTTGTCTTCACTTTATTCTAAGGTGGTAGGTCTCTATCAAGAATAAAAGCTCACATCCCTGGTGGATGGGTTAATTGCCAGTAGGATTAATAATGGAGACTCTGTTTTATCCAGCTATGTGTTTGCACAAAACCCTTAGGAAATTTTATTGTCAGTACCGCTCCCTCTGTGACCCATTTTGCTGAAACTGAGTATGGGGAAGAGACTGCAAACTCATAAATGCTTTTGGAGATGTTCAGACATGCAGGTATTTCTCACACGTTCACCCTTGTGTGGGCATATACATGCAGCATGATAACACAAACTTCGTTTTCTTAGGTCGTCAAATTAAAAAATAATGACAACTATGCCAACATGTCCTTTGGTTTTCTGTTATTCTCTGGATGTGTTGCATACTATGTTGTATTTCATAGAGTAGAACAATTTTGTATTTATAGAAAATGTGTTGTGAGTCCTAGTTAAAGCTTATTGTGGCCAAGCTGATAATTATGATACAACTGGGGAATGAAGTTTATTAACATAGTTGGGGATATGAGACAGGCTTCCATTAAATTGTCTGAGTACTTTTAAAATGATGGCTGGGGGACTGTGAAATTTACTTTAGTGTTCAACAAATGCGCTAAGAGAAGCTGTGATCGGTGGCAGTAGGCATTTTGCAAAGAAACTGGATGGATGAAAGGATAAAAAGCTTCTGCCACTTAATTCTGGGCTCTGCAGTTCATCATTATCCAATCACAAAGATTAAAGCAATTTAGAGCTTAGAAGCTCTAAACCAAGAGCTGCCCAACAAAATGTCCAAAGGCACAGGGGAGCCCTAAAACCTGATTCAAATGCACAGTGATAAACTTCCAGAACCCCTATTTGCATTTAAACATTTATTACTCTTCTAACTTTTTACTTTCCTCTAACTGACATGCTTCTCTCCCATGCCAGATATCCAGTCTTTGAAAGAATAGTAAACACCTCTCACTTTCACAGAAAGAAGAAGAGTCACTTTGTATTCTTTCATTCCTGTGGCAGTAACACAAAGGATTAAGTAGTGAAATTTTTTGCTTACTGATTGGAAATACAAATGTTTCCACTTTTGAGCTTTACTGTTTTTTGGTGATATCTAGCACACTACAAGGAACTTGAGACAAATTATCAAGTTCGTTTATTGCTCCTGCATTTTGGGGGAGAGGTTGTTCCTAGAGTTACTCCTCCAATATTCATGCAGTGCTCTTGAAAATTACATATAGCATTCAGAGTTGCATTTTTAAACTGTATTAAATTACCTCTAGAACTGTGGGAAAAAGGTCTCACTGCTAGCAAAATTGGCACAATTTGTAAATTGGTTTCATGCTTTTTGTTGTTTTCTGTTCAAATGAAAGGTATAAAATGCTCTTTTCTAGCTGAGTGTATTTTCTGTAAAAAGACTAAATTTTCACAATGATAAATTCTAATAAAATTGTGCTTCTGGCAAAATATTAGTGCATGCATGCTATGGATCCCTGGGAAACTGAGAGCCTTATGCTGAATTGGACTTGGGAATACTGAAAAACATTTGTCCACAGGAATTTTTGGAAGTGCAAAACCAAGTGTGTCAGTATGGTATGTGCTTCAGAGGCTTTTCATAAACCCTGCAAAGAAGGGAAATACCCAAATATATCTTACAGGTCTTGGTAAAGAGCAAAAAGAAATCTGAAAGATGCGTAATTTGCCTTGACTGTTTGAGTGCTGTGTAAGAACACAAATGTGTAGCGGAAAATGTGAAAGGTGAGGAATGTGGTCACATGCAATTTTTTCATACATTTTGAGACTGCTAATCTTAAAGGCTAATTCTAAAGAAATAACAGGATCAGTACTCAGAAAATCTTGTGAGCACTTCCATGTCATTTAAAAAAGAATTTATTTTTTCTTAGCAGGAAGACATTTTTATTTAATGTGCAGTAGTGAAACATACTGGTGGATTTAGATTCCTTTTATGTCTTCATGTATGAGTAACCTGCTTTGCTGAATATATGATTTCTCTTTCTTACATTTTTCATCCTCTTCTACCCACTCAGTGTGCTTTATACTCAACCAGGAAAAAAAAAAAAAACTTTATCTCGTGGCATCAACCAAGCAAGTGAGAACTGTTATTCCATGCTAAAGTAACATTCATTTACCAAAGGTTGACAAATCACTACTTTAGTTGGGAAACAAGTCAGACAAGTTTATATCACAAATGAAAATAGTGAGCTGTGTCTAATAAATTTGTAGCTCAATGAAAAATGATAAAGTTCATTGGGTCTGAAGCCAAGAGCATTGCTACAGGGAATGTATAATGTGCTGTGATATCATTTCCAGTGGCAGCTTTATGAATAAGAGGATAGAACATATTAACAATTATGCTGATGGCTAAGACTAGATTGAATTATAACTGCATTAATTGTAGTAACAGTTTTACCCTTTTCCTTTTCCTTTTCCTTACAATTATTAGGAAATTATTTTCTTTGAAAAGAAAACAAAGCAGAATATTATAAAGCAAGCATATTGTTCCATCTTTGACTATAATGAACATTCGTTGCTTGATGTGGGTAATTATCTTTTTTGGAAAATACAGATTTATTCAGTGAAATCTAGCATAGGGTGTGAAAGAACTGAAATACAAATATGAAACTGAGCAATGATGACCTTGGTAATTTTTAAAAATCCGAGCTAAAAGATATTAAGGTTGATCAAAACCCTTCTGGCTACTTTTTGTCCTTCACTGAAGGAATTTACTAGGATTCCTCTTATGAGTTCCTGAGCATTAATTAATACAGAAAACGATGCCCTTATTAAGTGGCATTAAGGTATCACACCGGAATAGTAGTACTTAGCGCTTACCTGTGTGCAGTGTTTTGTGCCTATGATGTCAGATGCATGGCTCTGCACTACGGACTGATGAGGTTGTGTATTGGGTTTGCGTTGCAAGGTTTTGGTAGCAGGGGAGCTACAGGGGTGGCTTCTGTGAGAAGCTGCTAGAAGCTTCCCCTATGTCTGATAGAGCCAATGCCAGCTGGCTCCAACATGGACCCACTGCTGGCCAAGGACGAGCCCATCAGTGATGGTGGTAGCGCCTCTGTGATAACATATTTAAGAAGGAGGGAAAAAAACCTGCACAACTGCAGCTGAAGAGAGGAGTGAGAACATGTGAAAGAAACAACTCTGCAGACAGCAAGGTCAGTGAATAAGGAGGGAGAGGAGGTGCTCCAGGCGCCGGAGCAGAGATTCCCCTGCAGCCCGTGGTGAAGACCATGGTGAGGCAGGCAGTCCCCCAGCAGCCTATGGAAGTCCACGGTGGAGCAGATATCCACCTGCAGCCCATGGAGAATCCCACGCTGGAGCAGGTGGATGCCTGAAGGAGGCTGTGACCCTGTGGGAAGCCCGCGCTGGAGCAGGCTCCTGGCAGGACCTGTGGACCCATGGAGAGATGAGCCCACGCAGGAGCAGGTTTGCTGGCAGGACTTGTGACCCCATGGAGGACCCACGCTGGAGCAGTCTGTTCCTGAAGGGCTGCACACCGTGGAAGGGACCCACACTGGAGCAGTTCGTGAAGAACTGCAGCCCACGGGAAGGACTCAGGTTGGAGAAGTTCATGGAGAACTGTTTCCCGTGGGAGGGACCCCATGCTGGAGCAGGGGAAGAGTGTGAGGAGTTCTCCCCCTGAGGAGGAAGGAGAGGCAGAGACAATGTGTGATGAACTGACCGCAACCCCCATTCCCTGTCCCCCTGCACTGCTGGGCAGGGGAGGAGGTAGAGAAAATTGGGAGTGAAGTTGAGCCCAGGAAGAAGGGAGGAGTGGGGGGAAGG